>WMED01014626.1:0-13948 GCA_019650415.1 Pipa parva | reverse complement strand
ACACAGCGCCCGAGCCGAGCAGCCAGGTAAGGAGCGGCGGTCACGCCGCGTGTTACACACTGACAGATAACCCTGTCAGTCTCGGCTATTCCCAGGGTTTTATGCCACTGCTGACAGGAGTCTCAATGGCATGTACACTCCATCTACAACTCTCCCAAAGACCTTCTTACAATATATATATATCTGTATTTATATTGTAGCTGAACTACAGCATGTCCCAGGATTGTATGTATTTGGGATAGTACTGTACGTGCAAAGTAGTCATTCTCTATTACAAAGCTAGAAAAAGTATAAACCAGCAAATAAGGTTTACAGTTGAGCCCTACTACTGCTACCAGCATTGATAAAATCTGGATTTCTACCATAAATAATGTATTCAACTAGACCTCATGTTTCACCATTTTGGTTTTAAAAAATGCATTGTTTTTTTACACCAATAGATAAATAAGGAATATTATTTTTCACAAGAGAGAAAAAACTCTGCTTAATTGTATTTCCTCCTTTAAAGACTTTTATAAACAAAAATTAAGTGTTCCATTGGCTCTTCAACCAAACCGCAAAGCTTGTTATAAAAATCCCTGTTTAAAAGCCTGTTACCATGACCAAATGAATTCTTTTAGTGACACTGGTCAGTGCTTCCTGTTAGCACTTGGTACCACATGTTATTGCAGGCATATTTCCTGGAGGGATTTGGCATATAAATTATTATCTGCATGAGCCACCCCCACATTGTCACAACACATCAAAATCATCTCGTCTTCAAATGACCCTTATAGTTAGAGTGCAAATATCACTGCTGAGAATAGTTCAGTCATCCAAAGACCTAGATTTATACAGTAGTGTGAAAACTCTACGGTAAAAAAAATAAATAAATCCCAATATATATGCTACTCTATTGAGCCTAATTATTTAGACTATGACATTGATATATTCTTTTTAAATGACCCTCCACATCATAGTGAAACTAAGCCTGTTGGGAATAGTTAAAGAAATAGGACTAGATTTATCAGTGAGAATGAGAAAAGTGAAAAATGAAACAGTCAGAAAATAAATCTCACAAACGTCAATGTTATATTTTCAGTCCTAATTAGTCTAAAGCATAACAACTGAGTCTGATACAAATCAGTGTCCCCACAATGCAGTTGTTTCTTACTGTTAAAAGAACATACGGCTCCAGATAACGTTCTCTACTTGTGTTGAAGAACAAATAGATGCGCATCTGCCCTTTTGTTTCAAGTAACAAGATTTTTTGATGATATTTTTAAGGGCCCGACTTGTGATTGAAAATGCAACAAGCCTTCTTCCATTGCACCATGGGACAGAAAATAATGACACTAACCTCTGTGCTTGCAAAGAGGATATTTTGCCTGGTCCTTCTTATCCAACTCAGCAAGTCTGCCTTTTGTTGACTGTGATCCAATCTATCTTTATAACAGGCTATAGGAATATAAATATGCCATAGTTTTCATCACTGCAGCCTAGTGAGATTATTAGCACTGGGCTTTAGAGATCCAGTGAAATAGTACTATTTAGATAGAATATATAAGAAACCTGCATATCTTCAGTCACAATCAATAAAATAGGTAAATAGGAATTTAAATAGGATAATTTAAAATGGAAGATGATAATATCTGTAACGTTAATGCTTACTAAGAAATCTAAGCAAATGAGGCATGTAAAGAAGAAATTGATCCTGATGAACGGAGGTGCGTCCCCCCCAAAACATTGATGTGTGTTGATGAGGATAGGTTCACACTAGCGTATTGTGCACAGCGTATTTTTAAAAAAAAGTCTCCGGCAAAAATACGCTGAGAAAAAACGCCAGAGAAAATCCATAGAGAACAATGCTAATGGAAGAAGAGTGTTCACACTAATGTATCGTGCACAGCGAATTACGCTAGAACGCTACCTGCTCTATTTCTTTGGGCGCACAGAATGCAGCATATTTTATGTGACTACGTTAGTTTCAATAGGAATTTAACCATTACGATCACACACAGCATAAAAATGTGCTGCGTTTTCAAACATGTGACATTTTGTTATAGCAAAAAAGGCAGGAAAAAAACATTCGCATATAAAGAAAATCCTTTTCAAATCAAGAATGGATTCAACTAAATCCGAGTGAAAGTAGGATACATTAGAGGACATTTCTCTGTGTTGTCGATATTCGATTACCAGCTACTGAAAGGACAATACAGAAAAATGAAGGCCACTAAATAAATACATGGATTAATTCCAAAGGCAATGTAGTATGTGGCCCTTTGTTAACTTGTCCTCCCATAGCACAGGTTTAGAGGTAAATGCATCCCTAGATATCATTAACTACACTGTAGAAAAACACAAAAAAAAGGCTACAGAGAAGTGTGGTCAAGAGCATGGCCAGGGAACCCACCAGTTCAAATGAAAAAGAGACATTTGCCAACATCTACATAATCTGGGTGAATCCATTTTAAAGAATGGAGTAGCCATCTCTTGCATAGTGCAGCATAGTCAGTCATACAGTAGGAACCTTGTTATCAGCCCCTAATTCACCGCTTCCATCTGGTGAAGATAAACTGGCAAATGTGCCACATTACACCGTGTCGAATTCACTACTGTGACAGACTTCAGTGCTTGATGAAGAGGCAAATTACCTGTGCACACACAGAGGTGACTGTCATAAACTGTTGGACTGGTCTCATATTCATCACATTGCAGAGTTTGCCGAATACACTAACATGGGGAAGTGGGGAATAAATATGAATTCACACCTTTATGCAACATTTCGACCTTTCATGAATAAGCCCACAAAGGCTCAGAAAGAACGTAATATACAGTATATTAGCCTATTTTAGAATATCTTTATTATCTAACCATTCTGCTATTTAACCTAAGTAAACATATAACTGTATCAACCATTGTCAAGTCACTGTTGCCAAGGCAAATAATATTACAAAGTGTGCCAAAAGTGCTTAGATGCTCATGATGAGAATTTTTTTCTTACACCATTAGTTTTACAAATGAATTGTCAAACCACACATGGAATATTGTGTACAGCTTTGGGCACAAGTGCAGAAGAAATACATAGTAGTCAGACTAGTCTGACAAGCAATTAAAGTAATAAAAGGTGCACAGGAAACTTTGAGATTTTAGCCCTTCATGGACTAAACCCTGGGAACTACTTAGTTGTGAGAACTTGCCACCAAATCTCTGCCCTGCTCAATTAACTAACTGTAAGGTGCCAGTGGTGATAGGTCAGAGAGTAGCTGTGTGGCACGCACTAAATCCTTCTGTGCCAGGGATCCTTTTCTATTCACCCATAGAAAAGAGCTAATCTGCTGTAGATGATTATTACAATATCAGCACATGGTCAGTGAGCCATCCAGCCTGGAATGCATGTATGGTGTTTCCTTTCTTGCAAGTTATACTGTATGTATTTACAGCTTGGATGCTAACTGGGTGAATAGCAGAACCCAATTACAATAACCATTGCATAAACATTCCATTATTCATTTCTATTATTAAGATTTGAAAGACCAACATATTCTAGGTAAAATGTATTATTAATCATTTCATATTTATTTGTAGACTATCTTGTCCTCCTTTAAGCATATTCTTTTTGTAAGGCTGGTATGTTTTTGTAGGATGCCAGAGTATTAGGTAATAGTGGTAATAGTGGGTTCTTGCCAATTGTTATGCCAAGGAACCTGGAATGGGAACCTTGAGAGTAGCAGAGGATTGTCAGCCATCTTTAGAGAGTTCAGAGAGAGACCAGTAGAGAGATACAATAAGGAAAGAGCTGACTACACTCCCCTTGCATTTTCCTACAATTATAGTTTGTGCTTTAATTATGACATTTGCTGATATTCTTATTTTTTTTTTTTTTACTAGACTAAAACTGCTACAGTTCTGATAAAACCTCCTGAATGCTTATTTTTGCAGCATATGTAAACAATAATAATAATTAGTCACTGCTGAAATTTAATAAGGAATCCATTAAGTATAAATATTGCAGAAAATTGCAATCATTTGCCCAATTGTCTTACAAATGTAAATTACCCAGAATATTTTTTTTTTTTTTTATAGTTGCATATACATATATATTTACCTTTTGCCATAATACACCATGTAAAATGCCGGTAGGATTAATGCAAAACACAAGAAGAGTACACAGAGGATTAGCATCAAACACATGTAATGCACACTCAGGATTAGCACTAAAGAGCACTGCACTGTCTCTGCAGATAGAACTAATGAATACTGAGCATTGCCAAGTACTACTATACTGATACATTTACAGTGTATATTCCTTTGGGTGCTGACGACTCACTTAGCTTCAAGCTGGGTAACACTGTGACCTCTTCTCTGGAAGCAGCAGCGAGGGAGGAAAAAAAACTCATATCTCCTAAGGGGCACAGGAAGTCCCAGTTACCAGAATTTTCACAGCTTGATTTATTTTTTAGCAGCTGTTGTTTTGCTGTGAGGTATGGCTGTGACAAACTGCTCTGCCTGAAAAATGTGCAACTCCTTTCCATAAGGTAAAGGACACTGTGTCAGGTTCTGTGCTCTGCTCCTCTGGGCTTTTGTTATATGCAAGCATCCTACTATTCCACTAAAAAATAAATAATAATACCGGTAATACTTCTCTAGATGCACATCTTATTCTTGCTAGCAGGGTCCTTTTTTATCACGCCAAGCATAGAAACAAACTAAAGGCAATTGCAAAGTGGAGTATCCTAGCTCTTTGTAAACACTCTCACTGATAAAGCCTGGCCTGATGCATCATACAATTGATAGTTAAACCTCAAGTGAGACCTGTTTTTTTTTCTCTGCTTGAGTTTATTGTTCTGTATTGTGTTGCTATTCTAGTTAGCTTTATTCCCCTAGGTACTGTACAGGTGCAGCGCACACATTTTAGAAATTCAGGCATAAACCACTTACAAATGATGATCAGCCTTGTTCATTGGAATTTGATGGATAAGAGACATTCACCTCTTTATGACCAGAATAAGGTGAAAATGGCTTGTAAAAATGTTACTGCTACTGCAGGACAAGGAAGGCAAACCAAAAATAAAAAAACCCATATAAAAGGGATTGTTAGTATACAGGAACTCCATATAATGTGTGGCATTGACCTTTTCTTCTCAATAATCAAACTAGACTGCTGAAGGCCAGTAAGCATGGATATGTGATATGCAGCATTGAGTAATCAAATTATTAGGCCTGTGAGCTGAAATGCATAACTACAGTGTTATATCTTGCCTTAGAAAACTGATATTTACTAAACAGGATATTCTAGGTTTATTGCATTAAACATAAGGCAACAAAACATGAATGGAGGCCCTAAGTTACTTAGGGAATTGGCTTTAAGTTGGACATGTATGTTCAGTATTTGCACTTCTAGATTACTGTGAAGGAAAGATTTGTTTAAGTCTTCTCTTACCTCTGTGTAGGTTAAGGAAACATTAAAGTGTAAGTAAACCCTATTTATAAAGGTTGCCCCATTAAAGTATTGTAAAGTGGAAAAACGATTAATGAAATCCTCACTCACCTTTTCACTCTGCAGCACTTGTGCAGTGAAAGGAAAGTATCAGATTGCTAAACATGCACTAGCAGAATGAGTCATTAGGGGGAGGTGGCTTCTGGGCACTATACAGGAAGTGCCTGTACATAGATTTGCTGCAGGAGCAGGGCTGCTTGATTAAGAGGTGATAACTCAAAAACACAAAATCGATTTTAATTTTCGATGTTTAAGTTTATGTTTCTACATTATAAATATAATATATATGTACAGTTTGGTCAATAACTTTACTTAAACTTTAACCCAAGTCACATTAAAAATAAGTTGTCTTTAATACAGCAAAGATTCAGTTACTATACTGGGTCTGTAGAGTTAAAGGCCAAGGCCGAAACTGTGAATGATGGGGGCAGAGAGGCCTAGCAGGACCCCCCACTGGATGTCTATGTTGTCAGCCTAGACAATTGCCTAGGGTTCTGTCTGAATAGATCTGAGGGAGGATTGCTGCTGAAACTGGGGTAATGAAATTATACTAACCCTTATAGCTGCTTGAAGGGATGGAGGTTGGGGGCCTGTTCCTTTATCTGTGCTCTGCTCCTACTTCCTGCAACTTGCAAATGGAACTCTGCTGCATGATCTATGGTCACAATCACCAGGGGTGCATGTATGTCTGCATATATAGATAGTATGTGTGTTTGTATGTGTGCCTTCCTGTAAGCTTGATGCTGAGGGGACTAAAGTCACAAAATGGCTGGCATGCTATTTTTAATTAAATGTTCTGTTTTACTATGGAGTAATATGAATGTTGAACTGAGCTTACTGATTTATAAGCAAACCATTCTTGTTTCAGTGAAAAAAAAAATATCACAGTTGAAGCAAAGCAATTGCTGTTAGTCTTTCTCCACTAAAAAACACAGGCAGGTGAATGAGCTCCATTTCTGTGTGTGTTCTTTAAAAATATATCTCTGCCCAGAAATACCCAGAGATCTGAATAGTTTGTAGATCCATGCACGGGGCTAATATGACAGGAACCCGTGCAGCATGATGGGAAGAAATCCAGATCAAGCCGTGGATCTCTACATTTTACCTCAGCACTGGCTTTCAAGCTGTATACTGTTTTACAAGTATTTAACTGTAAAAGAGGAATCTAGCTTACTTACTATAAACCTTGCTGATGCTTTATAAAACCCTCTAGTCTCCACAATAAAACAGTTCATATCTACTTCAAATACTCCATATAACTGTTTTTAAGACCTTCAAGTGATCAATGTAACCAAACCCATTAATCCCTAAAGCATTGGAATAGACTATTATTCTTTAGTATTGGTATAGTATTTCATTGTGCATTTTAACCTATCCCTGAAGCTACCCCTATTGACCCATATAACTTTCCTGTAACTCCTTAAATTGCTTCACATAAAACCTGCCTGTAACTCTTCTAAGCATAGAAATCCACTCATTTTAACTCCTTACGTTGGTAAATTTGTTCATACATTATACACTGATTCCTGCAGATGAAATACACTGAATTTATGAGGATTAACCCCTACCATTACCAATTTTCTAATTATAACCTTGTCTGTTACCCTTTGATAAGAGCCTCTCATTCTAACATTTTCATGGTCGTATTTCACAGTTCCATTTTAATTCATAGAGATTCCAGCATTGCAACTGTATAAACCCCGTCCACACGGCTCCATAAATCCACCAACAATTGATTTGCTAATAAAGGTGTGATTGTGGTTGCAAAATATTTTGAAAGTGCTGCAGTGAAATGGTTTTGTCAGAGTCTGTGTAAAGAGAGAGATTTATGAAAGAAAATTGCAGAGAATGGCAGGTTTGATGCTCATATCAGAGATTTATGAATGTCCCCTTTAATAGATCAGCATCAATTTCATGACAAAATGCCCATTTGTGGTGCTTGATACCTCCATCAAACTGATCATTTATATCCGGCCCTCTACATCTAACAGAAGGCGCCTGGAAATCCTATTCATTTGCATTTCACTTTATTTTCTTGTCTCTTCCATGATTTTCCCCTCTAGCAGATTTTCCGACTCCGTTTTACATGATAATGCTTGGTACTGGATGAGCAAACACAAAAGACTGGACTTTTTTTAGTGCTAACAATCACCACCTGTTTCTATCAAAAACATTTTCTTACATTCCATACGATATGACAGAGACATTTCAAAGACATCTCCCACTTGGCTGTTCTTTCAGCCTTTGTGTGATAGAAACCATCGTCACATTCAGATTGATTTTGCCACTCACAGAGCTACTCTTTTAATAAGCTTTGTCTTGGTAAGAAATACTTTTAATTTTTTTTTTTCCAAAACTCTTCCGGTGAGCCATCTGTATTTCTATTCTTCTTCGCATCCGCTTTTTTTTTTTTTAATGTAAAACAACTCTGTATATGTGTTTTGTAAGAGAGATTTCTGTCATGTGCGAGGTGAGTTAGTAAATGATACAGAAGAGCAGTCTTTCTTTTCGATTTGCTGAAAAAAAAATTGTGTCTATTCAAGGCTGGAAGACTAAAAAAACAATTTGTTTTCTACCCACTGAGCACTCCAGTAGATATGTGAAAAGGATACAAAGTAACATTTTTGGCTAGCACATGGAATCCATGCCTTAAACAGACTAGTTTAGGATTCAACTGGTCTTACTAGAAGAGCATTTGTGCATTCAGTGGGCTTGTTATAATATAGTTATACAGTTTAGGGTTCCTTAGTGTATGGTGACAGCTCCATTTTGTGCCATTTGTTAACAGTATTATTTTGTGGCCTGAGTATCTTAGGATTTGTCTAATTTAAGATAGTGTAGCCTGGCCTTACTGATATGGTGGCCATTGGTAGTGTTATATTTCCAAAAGCTCTCTCTTATTACATGTGCCTACAGCTGTAGACTGGACATTCCTGTTAATATCTATAGAGAGGGATTGGTGCCTAGAGATGTATACTACTGAAGCTAAGCTTACCCAAAGGGTAGACTGAACAAGGAGTTACAAGATTATGAACCCAAGTTGTTCCAGAAAATATCTGCCAGTCCAGTTACAAAATCCAGGTCCAGTATGGGGTATTGCCTACAACAATGGTCTTAAACTCAACCAGGTAAATGGGCCACACATAGAAAAAATTGAAGTTGGCAGGTTGCATTTGATGTGCTCCACCCTTGCCAGTTTTTTTTTTGTGCAACCACCGAACACCACTTTCCTACCTGGGTACAACACTAATGTGTACAAATGAGGTAAAGAAGCAGCTTGAGGGAGAAAAAAGCCCACCATTCCACAGGGGGCTCAGCCTATGCTACTGTCAGGCATGCTTCTCCCTCATCTCTCCAAGGATGTCTCTGAAACTCCAGTCCCCCGCAGGCCACAGATGTACATTTCATAGTTGGTTCCAAATTAGACACCTGAAACTGCTACTGAGAATGTATAGCAATGCTGATATTGATACTGTCAGTAGCAATTGCTGATTTAGATCATTATGGGGATGTCTCACTATTTTATTGTTTCTATAAAAAAAAAAGTTACGTAAGAGGTATTAAACAAGAATCCCTACTGAATTTTATGTCTGTTTGAGTACCAGCATGAGGACAGCATATTCCCCATAGAAAAATCTAGTCTGATTGCAGTGTAATAGAAAAATGTGGGTGATTAGTTGGGGGCATGATACTAGTCAGCTGAAGAAGATATAACAGTGCAGTGGTTCAGTGTTTATCACTTTTACCTTGGAGTGCTGAGGTACTAGGTTCAATTCCACTTTGGACTTCATCTGCATGGAGTTTGTATGTTCTCCCCACACTTGCGTGGCTTTCCTCCCACGATCCAAAAACATTCATCTGTGTGTGTGACAAAATAGGGAAAAACTAGATTGCAAGCTCCATGGGGCAGGGACTGAAGTGAATGATGAATCTCTGTAAAGCGCTGCGTAAAATAGTAGCACTATATAAGAATAAATAATAATAATATCTGAACAGTCAAGGTTTATTACTTAGCTGGCTTTTTGTCACTCTGCTGCACATGTTTTGTTTTGTTAACAAACCCAATGCAAATCTGTAAAGAATTATAGACTATTTGGTTTGCTAATGTTTCTGTATCCACGCCATGCAACCATCATCTCTTTCTATTTGACAGTAGATGAACTTCTCTTTGCTCTCCTAAATTTATACACTAAATTCAGACATAGCAACTTTTGGTTGGTTTTATATTTTGGTTTGTATATAAATATTATTCCTTTTTATTATAAAGCCAGGTTGGCTTTAAGTTATTTTTTTTCTTTTGAATTGGGGTATTTTGTACAAAGTTGTTTATTTGGTGAGGTAAGGTTATAGTTTGGTTTGTTATTTCCACTCAAACAGTATGGATTGCCCAGAGTAGCAGCAGTTGAGCCAGAAAATCAGCTATAAAAATTAGGGAAAAAATGAATGAAATTTCAATTCAAAGGGGGATACTGTAAAAAAGGAACAGTTTGAAAAATATGCATATGCTGTCTTGCTAGGACAGCTTGCTATTTCTCTCCTAGTCTCCATAAACATCAAACCACAGCTCATCTTCAGCAGGATCTTCTCATTCACTAGCATCTACCAAATCTGTTGCTGTATTATCAGAAGAGAGTCTATGGGGAGAGTCTAGGGAGAGAGTCTAGAGAGAGAGTCTAGGGAGAGAGTCTAGGGAGAGAGTCTAGAGATGGAGTCTAGAGAGAGAGTCTAGAGAGAGAGTCTAGGGAGAGAGTCTAGGGAGAGAGTCTATGGGGAGAGTCTAGGGAGAGAGTCTAGAGAGAGAGTCTAGGGAGAGAGTGTAGAGAGGGAGTCTAGAGAGAGAGTCTAGAGAGAGAGTCTAGGGAGAGAGTCTAGGGAGAGAGTCTAGATTCTTTGTTACTTCTAGCGGTTTTGCCAATATTTCTCTTTATTGCATTATTTCCCTCTGTTCTCCTCACTGTCTGTATTGCTGATACAGCATGCCACTCCAGCTAATGATAAGCTACTAACCCTATTGTGATATAGGAGAATGAGCCCTAGGAGCCTTAGTTTTATAACAACATGGCGTTTAGTGTTACACTAAAGAAAATTCAGTATAAGGGATTACTTTTATCTACTAAAATGTCTGTCCTGTGTAATATCGCACCAGGTCTTCCCTTAACATTGCAACTACACACCATTTTGTAAAACTCAGTTTCTAAGTAGGAAGCCAGAGTTCAACAAAAGGTGATCCCAGGTTTAAATGAATAACTACAGCAGGAAATCAATACCCCTTTCTACTGAGAACAGTACTTATCTGCAAGGCTTATAATCTGATCAGCATCTCTGTGCTACAGTAACTTCTTTCTGTACCATGCTCTCATGTTCTTTGTTTCTTTAACATCTGTATAGCTCTTTTTAAATCTATTCCATTTTCCCTAGTTTACCTCATTCTATATTTCCCAGCCTTCCTGTCCACCTTATCTCTACATGCTTTTCATGCATGGTCATATTGTAACATAAGGGGTGAAAAATGTTGCAATGTGACTTGGTAATAGGCAGATGATAGACACAAAGAGCTAAAAATGTCACTGCAGAAAATAAGCAAACAGTGTATGGATCCACACTGTGGTTCTCATAAAATAGTTCATGATACTGGAGGGGATTGAGAATGTTGATATTTTGGGTAAAATAGAGAGAGGCCCAAACCCAAATTCTGCATTAGAGTTAGAAAATTATTTTATGAGGGGAATGCAATTATGTATACACAGTTTGGCTACTCCATTAAGCATAGCACCAAACAAAAATATATATTCCTCAGTCCTTCAATACTTAAGACCAGAAGGTTGAAGTTTCTAATAAAAAAACATGGATTCCCTCAGCACACTTATGAACACAAATATGAACTATTTCCTGTTTCTTTTTATCCAGTAAAGACATATTGAGTGTATAACTTGTACACAATATATGTAAGATGACCTGCCCCTTCACTGCACTGTCTATCCATCAGTCCTAATATTAACCGTCACAGAAGGGTAAAAAGATAATACCTAATTCTTTCTTTCTTTGGTTATGATCATTTCCAGATTAGTCCAAATTAGTCAACATGCTTTTATAGTGTTTCTGCCAAACACCTTGCTGTTTTTGTTTTTTTTTTGTGATTATGGGTGGTTATTTGGATTAAAAATCACTTCGTTTATAGTGAGTAAATGATTATGCATTCCCTATCAAACAGTCTTGACTGTAAATAAAGTAAAGCCCAGTAGATTCACACAACTTCACACCTTTTCTGTATGTATTTTTTTGCTGCCTGTAAGAATGAAATATACAGGAACTCAAACAGAACACAACTTTGAAGAATTTCTACTGCCCTCTGGCAGACAGATTTATGACCATAGTAATGTATTTAATTAATAATTTACAATAGCTAATGCATTTTCCACCATACAGTCTTAATCAAAAAATGGAAGACATTTAACTAAAACCAGACCAAAATTGATATTCATTATATTACTAGAAAAAAAAAGAAGATGAGGGGAACCGAGTACAAAATGACATGGATAGGATTTTGTTGGTTAATTGAAGATTGCGTTCCTTGTGTTTTTCCAAGAATTTGAATAGAGCAGCACAGTGAATACATATCAATTCACAAAGAACATAGATTGTGCAATGCTGTTGTTCATTGGTTCTCATTACTAAAAACATAAAAATCCACAATTGTGGACAGGTAGACATCCAGTGAGCCAGATGAAGTGAATTGCCAATGCTTATGTCGGCCTCTGACTAGGGACGTATTTGACAAACTGAAGGGAATCTTGTTAATTTTACATGGAATTATAAATAAATATTAAAGGAGTACAAAAGACCCACTGCTTCTAAGGATGATTCCTGCAGGGGAGGGGGGGGGGAATATTTATTGTTTGGTTGTTTTGTATGCTTTTCCTGATATAATATATTATATTATAATACTGCTACTGCACTTGCTCTGTTCACCAAAGAGAGCATGAGACAGTGATGGAGCATAAAAGACCAATCCGTAAATATTTTCCCTTCCTTCACCTTAAAAATCACCCTTGGAAGCTAGAAGCCTTTAATATTCATTTTAGCAATTCTAGGCCTTTTATTGTTTTAGAATGTGTAAGGCTGAGAGAGAAAAAGTAGGGCCCTTATGATGAAGAGATATTGCTACCCTTAAAGGACTAGTAACACTGAGAAATGGTATTTGGCATGACAGCTGTTCATATGCAGCACAGTAAACAATTCATCTTGGTACTTGAAAACTTGATTTTTTTAGCATTTTGTGTTGTTCTTTTTACTTGTGATTACTGCTGTTTTTTATAAATTTGGCTTGGGTCACTTTATGAATATGTGTCATAAGTCCCATAGAAACAAGGGACCAATTAGAGGCTTGTTTACGTAACATAAAGATGGCTGCCACTATTAAAGAGGAAGAACAAACAAAGCATTACAAATCATGAATAACAGCCATTTTGAACCAGATGAAAAAACTATAAATGTCCACCATACTTAATGTGCAGATGCAGTACAGAATTCTCATCATACCTATACTCAAATATACTACAAGGTGTCCTCAAATATACTACAAGGTGTCCTCAAATATACTACAAGGTGTCCATCAGACTTGTGGATTTTAAAAGGATTTTAAAGTTATCTACATGTGCTAATAGTCAGTTCAAATGACATGTTATTTTAGTCATAGCAGTGCTATGTATTGTTTTTTCCATGCTGTATGTCATCCTTCATTTGTTTATTCATGGTAATTTTCTACTGGCTGGGTAAATTGTGATTAAGTGGTATAGCATTTTACCTTAGCCTGTAAAAAGCAGGTTATGAAAGTCATGAGATGATATTTTGAATATGATAAGCATGGCAGTTTGTGAATTGATTTTGGTGATTATTCAAGTAAGCTTCAGTGCTGAATGCATTGCATTTATACAAGGGATTATTCTTTATGATTAGTATAGATTTGTGAGATTGAAGTGATCTAAATGTACAAGCAAAACCTTGAAGTTGGGTCTGAAGTACTTGCAAGTATGATGCAGCATCCATTCATTATGTCTATAAATTCTAGTGCTGGAATTGAGTTCTTGAAGCTGATTTTATTTTTATTTTTTTCCATTGGGCATTATCATTCAATATTAATTTACAAATCACGTGACTTCTAAAATAATCTTAATAATAATTTCTTCTGTTAATCATGACATATGTGTTACTTAATTCATATTGGAATTTGATTTTTCCGATACTTTTTGGGGGGCCTTTAGTGTCCTTGTCAAATGGAAGCATAGAAATTGCTAACCCTCAAAATTTATTGTATCAAGCTCAGAGACACAACAATAAAACAGATGCTAAATGATCTGAAAACAAGATGATCTTACATGTCTTAAGAATATGGTTGATATTTCTCAGAGAGTATGTATGTATGTATAATTTTATTGATAAAGCGCCACAAATTTACGCAGCGCTGTACAA
>WMED01014624.1:0-13636 GCA_019650415.1 Pipa parva | reverse complement strand
GACATCAGCGAGCGCATATCAGTCAGTGCGAAGTGAGCCAAAGGCTTCGGAGCTCACTTCACACAATCGTGAATTCCCCCTTGAGTGTCCCAGAGAACAATCTGTTTGCAGTCAGACCTACTGAATCATTTTAAGTCAATTGCAGCAAACAGGGTAGTGCCGAATATAGCTAACGATAAATTGCCAACGATTGTAACTCCATTTATATATTAACACAGAAGAATTATTAAAATGTGAAAGAATTTTATTTCTAAGTGAACAACCAATTGTCTTGCTAGGAAAAAAAAAGACAGCTGTAAAATGTTTACAGTAGAAAAAGGGTGACCATATAATCAATAGAAATCATATTGCTATATAAATAAAAGCTGTACACCTATCAAAGTGATTGTCAGTTTTCAGCACATGCTCTTAGAACATTTATGATTGTAGAGGTTTAGTGCTAATTTTGTTCCTATGGTCAATGACACATGGATACAAAAAAAATTGCTTTATTTTCCTTTATAGAAAACAATGAAACATTATTTTGCCACAAAATACATTTCAAACCTCTGTTATATATGATATGCGCCTGATGCACTGAATGCTTTTGTGCTGCCTTTTTGCATTATTGCAAGTGGATACAAACAGAGATGACTGTTCCATATAATACTACATTTTTTGCTCCTCATAAAAATCAACGGTATCTGTTTTAGACACCTACAAGTTGCAGCTACTAATTCCTGGGCATAAATGATGGGAAGAGTAAAATAACTAGAGCTGGTAAGCAACTATGTACAGAAATGAGGATGCAGGAGGATAACATTATAATCATTACATAGTCTTTTTGCTACAACAAACAAAGAATCTGCTCGCCCATTAGTCAAAAAGGCAGTTGCCTAATTCCCCTGGCTTTAAAAAAGATTATTTTTTTTCACTTTGTTTATTATAGTTACTATAAGAGTGAATTTCAGAATTACAAGTGCTGTCCTGCAGCATTCTTCCAATGTGCGAGATAAGGTAAACCTGTGTAAATGTTGAGATGTAAGCCTAGAGCCTGCAAAGGACAGTTAAGGGTGGCCTACGAGAATGTACAGAAGTTTTACATATTCTATGTAATGTCATCAGTAACATCATTAATCTGATAAATACTCTTTGTTATTTAATAAACAACGCAATCAGAAAATTTTGGGGATGAGACTACTAAAGGATGAATACCACCTCAATTTCCTGATTTTTTTTTTTTTTTTTGTTACTTTTATATAGAACCTTTTTTGTTTTCAATTAACATTTTGGAATTTCTAATACTGAGCTCAAGGAAGCCTGCTTTTGATTCATTTGTGATCTTCAAGTGACCTTTTCCAAGCTACATCAAGCTACTGTATAATTAGATTATGAGCCTTTCAGGAAGTTTCAAAATCATTTTGTATGAAAGCATAAAACAGCAATACTCTATAATAATTAACAATAAAAAGGTGTCTTAACAGAAGACACGCCTGGTAAATTGTTTCCCACCATTTCTGCCTTATTTGATTATTAATATGAAAAAGACGTTTTTGTTATAATAATGCAGTGCTAAACCTGTGCATCACTTTCTAAAACAGATAAAGAGAAAAACACTATAGACAGTACAAATAGCTGGTTTTGCTATTGGCTTTACAACACAGTGATGATTAAGTTGATTAGGCTATAAAGTAGTCATCACTTTGTTAGAACAACTTAATCTATTATTTCCCAAGAGTAGTAAGCAAATGAAGAGTTACTAACTAGAACAAAGGTGTTAAAGTTCTCCAAATTTGACTTACCAAATACACTTCAGATAGAAGGTAAACATACTCTCTAGCAGTGGTCTTCATCCAATAGCTATCCATCACCAAGGCCATCTTTCCTGCAATTACCATCATCCCAAGAATAGAAGGAAAGAATATTTATTCTTGTGAGCTTACTGATACGATGGATGCTGGAACCAGTCTCTGAAAACCTGATTATTAGGAATTCCTGCCAGTAGTCAGATTGGGAAATGAAGCAAAACTATTTGATTAAATTAGCACTTGCTAAAAAAAACAAACAAAAAAAAAAACTGATAATAAATCAAATGCCCGTCTTAGTTCCCAATATTTTTGTTTTATTTTTTATTTTTAATGTCCATGCTGCTATTTCTGTCTCAAACTGGAAGGAAATCTATAAAGTAAAGTCAATGTCAGTAATAATTAACACTGGCAGAAAAGTAAACAGCAGTTAAAAACCCTGTTTTTGTGTAATACATTAAAGTTGCTAAAGAGCGAAGGATACTTTTTTTTTCGAGGCTCTGCTTAAGCAGAAATTATGTATTTTTCAGGAAAGTTCTCCTAAAGGAATTTAGCATCAGGAAACCATTAGATGGCAGTTTTTCGGTAGTTTCAGTCCCACAATTTGATTTTTAAATGATGAAACATTCAATAAATGAAATGACTTTGCACAAACATATACGTGGAATAAATTATTTCAAATGAAAGCATGGAAGTTA
This sequence comes from Pipa parva, assembly GCA_019650415.1. Classification (NCBI taxonomy): domain Eukaryota; kingdom Metazoa; phylum Chordata; class Amphibia; order Anura; family Pipidae; genus Pipa; species Pipa parva. The sequence goes on along the minus strand of WMED01014624.1, from coordinate 11,154 downwards.
TTTGTTCAGCTGCTCCAGTGGCTGGAAGGTTAAGAACAAAAGCTATTATTGTTCAGTGTATTTTTTCACAGGAAATAGACAGTGGCAAAGATACAGGAGTTCAACACATGAGATCAGAGACACAGTTTTCATAGTAAACTCAAAACAGATGTTGCAAAGACGTGTGATCTTTACAGAAACTATTAGTTATGTTTTCTTTTGAAAGCATAGCACGTTAACAGAACCGTGTACCTGTTTAACCATTTCACCACTACAGCAATCCCGAGACACATCTCTGCCAGGAAGAAACTCTTGCTTGCTAGATTTGACTTTTTTTTTTCACTAGAAAAACTAAAGTAAAACATATTGCTCAACACGCCCTGCTTACTCAACGTGTAATATAGTATAGGCATTTATGAAACCCTATAATTTAATTACAGCCTTTAGATTTCTTTAGACACATTTTTCCATTATACATACTAATTTACGTCTACCACGAACTTAGTAATTATAGCCAAACCTTCCAAAATTAAGTTTTGAAACTATTTTGCAGATTTATAAATAATTATACCTAAACCGAGTTATTTCTTTAAATGTGCATTTTAGTTAAAAGGCCTTATTGTAACATAGTTGGGTTCCAAAAAGAACTTCTGTTTAGTAAAATGATTCCACTGGAACATAATCTTATGCCACAACGTGTAAAGCACACATTGGAAATGTGTAGTTAAGGTTTAGTCATCTCAGCTACATATAAATGCTTCCCTTTAGATTTATTTTAAAGCAAAAGGTTCAGCCGCGCTCTTAAAGCTACTGTTGCAGTACAGTTCCTAGCAGGACACCAAGGATGCCCCTTTTAAAGCATGTCATCTATATTAAAATGAACCTCTGAATGTAACTACAAAGGTTTGATGATCACAAGAAAAAAATATTAACAAACAAATTTGCCAGATTTTTACACTGTTACTGAAATAATATTCAGGGTCACATACCCTAGGGATATAGGAGGACCAGCATAATGGTATATTCAGGTATGAGTTAATGCCCCACTTGATACATATATAGCCTTCATTTCATCTCTATGAATTTTGTCTGGGTTCTCAGTCTATAGGGTGGAATAAACTACTGTCTTCTGTTACTTTACATTACATCTACAGTAAAATATAAATACACTGATACACTGTCAGAAGAACTATTCTCATTATTAAGTTCAAGACAGGTATGCTGCGTCTTCCCATTCTAATTTGCCCAAACAACAAAATATTTAGAGAACAGTAACAACAATATTAAAAGGATTTAACCAAAAAAGTATCCTTGATTTTATAACAAGCTTGTTTACAGGATCACAGTTGCAGTAATCGGTTTTGGTCTGCCTTGTTTCCTTTAGAACCTGCTTTAGATCTTATCAATTTATAAAGTAATGCATTAAAGTGGGTAGATCACTACAGATATTGAGTATTTTTACTAAGAATATGGCAAAATTCTTGATTTTGACCCCACCCTTCGAGAGGCAAAAAAACACACAATGAGTAAATCTTTTTTTATCTGTCCCTGGGTAGATTCATATTATCAAATATATATTTCTGGCTTAAATTCCAGTGAAAGACATATGTATTGCTGAATGTAACTTTCAGTAAGATAGTATAAGGCAAGATCACACTAAAATATGACACTTTATCTAGACTGAAAATCACCGATACATAATTTAGCTGCCATTCAATTCTTAGAAAGAATTGGTCATCTTACGCTTCCTAGTCTCCAACTAAGGGGGTAATTCAGGAAAGAGCTAAGTTACCTTGCGATGCTTCTCATCAGTTCGCGGAGACGGATACGCACTCCCTGGTCTCCTGCAAGCGGAGATCAGCGAACGCTTTAAAGGTACTTCGGCTCACCTCACAACCACTTGAGTCGCCTTGCCAAAGTACCTTTAAAGCGTTTGCTGATCTCTGCTTGCAGGAGACCAGGGAGCGTGTACCCATCTTGGAGAACTGATGAGAAGCATTGCAAGGTAACTTCGCTCTTTCCTGAATTACCCCTAAGTGTCTTTGTTTCCAAGCTGGTGCATTCACATTTGTGGTTAACTGTTAATCCTAAATCCAGCAACTATCCTTGAAGCAGTAGTATTTTCCTTTCAGACATTAGCCCACAATTTACTTTGGTGTAAATCCTCCATCTACAAATTCAGCATGTTGTTATAGTTATTTAAAACATCATCATACTCTTAAAACACAATACACTTTGGCTGTTTATATATCATTCCATGTTATTAAGCTCTGGTATGCTTAAGGTTTCAGAATCAACCCACTGAACTTAAAGAAATTTTGCCTGAACATAGCTTAAATATATCCTAGGGAATTTTGATGAAGAGATACCTAGAAATTTATTAAATTTGGAAAAGCCGTTTCGGCTTTTTTGAGTTCAATCGGGAGAACACCCAGAAGTTTCTCGCAGTATCGCAAGATTTGCTTCGATCGATACTTGCCGTGAGCAACTTTTTCTATTGAATTTAACCATGGAAAGGGTAGCCATACTGTATAGCTACCTTATTAAACTCAGAAAAGCGAAAGCGAGCTTTTCCGAGTTTAATAAATTTCACCCTCTACTAGAATAAGCTTGAGCTACCTTGTATATATTTTTTCTTGCTCTGCTTATAGATACTTACTCAGTATCACTCAATTCACATTGTAAAATAAATTCATACCTAATCAGAAGCTCAATTATTTTCTTAGTTATGGTTTGTCACAGCAATATAGGAGTACTTCATGGATGGCAGCTGCACTCTGTAGCTATACTACTACCTACAGTACAAGACACAAGCTTTGACAGAAATTCAAAAAACGAAGGAACCTGAAATATAATGAATACAATCTATACTCACATTGTTTTCAGTAGCTGATACTCCAACAGCTCCTATTTTTACAATTTAATGTTTAAATGTGTATAATATCACTCTCAGAATTTGAAACATTTTGATTTTGTGTCATTTTTTATATTTGTCTTTCCTTCATGAAAATATAAGATTAATGAATAAAAAAAAACAAAAAAACACTCCTTTATAATTTTATATTATGTTAATTTTGTGCCAGGGTTCATTAAAGACCAATAACACCATAAAAATAAAAATTTCCATTGGATTGGATTTGCAGTTATTCAAATAAAGCCCTTGTAAAATGTTATCTTGAACGTCTGTTGGATTCGTTCATTTTATTGCTTTGTAATTTTATCTTTACTGATAGTAACCATGTTGTATATTTGCTTAAACAACCCCTATTGTTTACATGTAGCTTTTAATAAACAGCCCCAGAAAGCCCAATTTGACAGTTAAGTTTCATACTTTTTAGACACCACTTACAATTTCTGAAACCACAGAATAAATATATAGCAATTGTAAAGACATTTGTGGCATTTTCATTTTTTGTCACTGTCCTTTTTTAATTGTTGTTACAGTTGATATATATATATATATTTTTAAGAGGTATGCATATAGTACTGTATATTAGTATGTGATTGGAGACAAGTAGAATATAGGTGATACCTTTTATTGGCTAACTGAATAGATGGCAAATTCAAGCTTAGGTCTCTACTTAGGCATGGTATAGTCTTGTATTTACCATCTATTCAGTTAGCCAATAAAAGGTATCACCTATACTCTACTTGTCTCTAAATATATCTATGGTCTAACACAGTGCTACACTCTGTAATCCAATGACAGATGCAGTAGAGTGTAGCACAGTGTTAGCCATAGATATAAGTAGAGACAAGTAGAATAGAGGTGAGGTGATACCTTTTATTGGCTAACTGAATAGATGGTAAATGCAAGCTTTCCAGACTTTTTACTGTAGATCTCTTCTTCAGTTATTGATGCCATGCCTGAAGAAGAGACCTAAGTAGTCTGGAAATCTTGCATTTACCATCTATTCAGTTAGCCAATAAAAGGTATCACCTCACCTCTATTCTACTTGTCTCTACTTATATCTATGGATAACATGGCTCTACACTCTACTGTCTTAGTATATGATTATTGCACAAAAATATGAACAAAACATTTGTGGTATGTAGCAATAACATAATGCAGTAACAACATACTGTTTTGCATCATTTTCTATAGACTCCTACTTATATAAAAGAAATGTTATTTATATACTTTTTTCAATGTTGTAAATTAATGGTGTGCATATTTATTATTTGTTTATGGTATTATTTTACATTTTTTTTTAATATTACATATTCAAATTGTGTATACACTTGCACTGATCACTGTATGTATATTTCAGAATGTCCAAGTATGACCTTTGTGTGATGGATCCAGGAAAACACTATTTCATTCTCTGGTATGAGGTTGTATATCAAGAATGACTAATAAATATGACTATGATTAACATTAGCTAATGCTGTTGCCATCAAAATGCTTGCAATCCCTAGCCGTAGTAATTTATCACTGGCATGTGCAGAAAGATTGCAAACCTATGAAAGCCTCTATCATCATTGGTGAGTCTGTAGAGACAGTTAGCTAAATTTGCACTGAGGAAGGTTAATGGATTCACAATTGTAAAATAATGGGGAATGTTTAAAAAAATCATTAAATCAAAAGTCATTTCCATGCACTTCTACAGGAAAGTGAATATCCCCAAGTAGACAAAGGCCGATCCAGCCTTGGCAAGACAGAAATCTGTTTCCTGATCCCAGTTTTGTCAGTCAGATTATTCCTTGGGTTAAGTCCCTTGGATCTGATAATCACATGAAAAAAAAACCCAAAAAACTTTTGTTCATATATAGGAATTCAACTTAATTTTATATTGAAAGGTGTATGTTGAGATCTGCTAGTTATTAAGTCAAAGAGAGGAAACATAATATATTTAAGCTAAAAACTGTATATAACATTACCTAGTTTATACAGAAATCAGGTAACAGAATAGCTAACCAAAATGATTTCTCAGCCTTAGGATACTATAGGTAGTTATCTCTGGAAATATTTTCGAGACTATATTTTATGTTGTAAATGTAATAATATTTCACAATTATCAGTAAAGTATATACTGTATGTCCATGACAATCAAGTACTTTATTTTAAAAGCTATCATCCTACTCTTTTGAAAAAACAAATCAATCTCATTGGGGCAGTTAAACAGATTTAGAGGATAAACCAAGTGGATTAAACATACATAAAATTGTATGCCAATGGTTATCCACAGACTGTTGACAAAAGGTTAGGGTTCAGATACGTAGAAGGACTAAGAGAGATAAAAATTCACTGCTTAGTAAATGGATAGTCTTCATTTTTCCTTGGTTACTGCTAATAGATATGGTTTTGACTATGTTCCTTTGTCTTTCATTAGTTTAATTAGGACTATTAATATTTTGGAATAACTGAATGATTCAATTTCCTGTGCTTTTAAATTTAGGCATATCAGGATTTGCTGAGACAAATATCAACCACTAAGAAACTGCTTGTTCTGGGGAAAACCAATGGAAACTATATTATATGAATTGCAAACATACATTGTGATATTGTTTTGATGACTTGATGAGACAGAGGTGTGCTGCAAGTTCTTTGTTTCTATGACAGTTTTTTTTAATTAATCATTTTTACTGATTTATAATTTTGAAAACAATGAAACCCAGCACATTTAAATACATTGGTTAAAATATTGGACCCTTCCCCTGTTGTCCAAAGCTAAGCATTTACTGTCTATATTCCTTTAGGTACCCAAATTACAAAAATAATGAATTTATTCTGGTAACAACATAGAAAGGAGATCAAACAAAACAGAACATTTAGGAGATTATTAAAACCAAGAAGAAATGTGTGCTTGTTCCTTTAAAACAATGTATAATGTAGTGATTTGGAAAGGCATTAAAAACCATGATTTCACTTTACAACTGTGAAATATGGTAGGTTAGGTATTTTGAACGCTACAACCCCAGTGTTGACTAAGGCTATAAAAAAACATTGTTTTCATCAGAGCAGCCTGGTGAGCCATTAAGTATGTCATTTGAAGTTAGTGATCTGTGCTAAGATAGAAAATTGTACCTTTGTACGCCACAAATTTACGCAGCGCTGTACAATTCAGCAATACAAATATAAGACAGACATGGGAAAAGTGCACTACACATTACAAGTGAGTAACTTACAAGTGTAAAATCACTTTAAGTGCCAGGTTGTGACTGACAAAAGAGGATGGAGGTCCCTGCCCTGTAGAGCTTACAGTCTAAGTGACAATTCTATGAAAACTGAACTATTTTGGAATGATACAATTTTGGAATTACAATTGGATCACTCGGATAAGCTGAAAAACATAACAGCAGCATTTTAAAAAAAATCAAAATAATCTTTTTGTCCTTTTCTATCTTTTTGCTGTCTAATGGAATGGTGTCATAAAGCACATCAGTTTGTTCAATAGCAAAAATTCAAAGCATTTTTTTAATAAATCATGGGAAATCTTCAACTCTGTGATCATTAATTAGAGGCAGTCAAGCACGGCTGTCCACATTAACAGTAAAATTGATCACTCAGAATTTTGCATCCTCTCTGTCAACAACTCTGTGTCTTGATGAATTTGTGTGTGTGCGTGGTGAATAATCAGTCAATTAAAAACAATGAATGCCCTATATGAGTTGACTGATTATTATCATCCAAGTAAAAAACGAAAATTTCAAACTTTTTTTTTAGCAAACTGAAAGAATAGCCACCAAAGTCTACTTTGCCATAAAAAGCTATTGTGTCTGCATTTCTTATTTTTAAATCAAAGCCAATCATGACCTAGCAGCTAAATAGTTGTTAAATCATTGGAAGCAATAAAAACTTGTCAAGTCTAGGTCTTATTCATTAAAGAAACAGATGCTGAAGGGTCTGAACTTAAATTCATTCACCATTTCCCCATGTTCTGGTATTTGGAAAACTCTGTAATGTGGCAAATTTGGGACAAAATTCGGTGCACAGTACTACACAGTAATTTGCACCACTTTATGTGCATAGGCACAGGTAATTTACCTACTCGGCAAGTGTCGGATTTGGATGAATTAGCAAATGAAAAGAAGGCGTACAGTGGGGAATTCACTAGTTTTACTTTGCTAGATCAAATTGGTGAATTAGGGGGTTGATGGCAGGACTCCTACTGTCTGACTGACTATGCCTTGTGCTGTGCAAGAAATCACATCTGATGCTGTTTGCTTCTTTGCTACTGGAATCTTTGCTTAGTGAATAAGGAGTAGCAAATATTGGAGCATTGCCACAAGATGAAGCGAATACACTTCAATGGCTGAATTCTTTCTTGAATGAATAAACCCCACAATCTAAAGGAAATGGCAAAGAATATATATTGTCATAGGAACAAAATGTACAACCCCTAACGATCCTTCAGACTGTGCCACAATTCCACAGAGTTATCAGAATTTTATCTAGCATATGTATTATCATTCCGAAGGTACAAATAAGTAAAGAAAAATACTTATTCATAAAGGACAAACAGTATGTATAAAAGCAACATATTCAGATGGAATAGAACACGACTCAATTCAGGACTCTTTAATTTTGTTGTGTTTTTTCTTAAAAAGGCGACATGCATAAATGAAGAATCTCTGTTTGTAGGTGTCACTAATCTATGTACGATTATTTAATCACATCTGCACACCTGCTTATCACTGAAAGGCTTGGATACCGTGTGAGACTGAGCAGAGAAGTGATAGTTGAAATTCAATGTAAATAAATGTAAAGTTACACACTGTGCTTTAGTAAGCTATTTATAATGGTGGACAGCAAGCTTGGTAACAGCAAAAATCACCTGAAAACAACAGAAAAAGATAAGAGCATTTTAGCATACTTTGAATTACATTTAAGGGAAGCAAGAGGGATTAGGTCTATGTGTAACTCTTTAGACACGATGAAAGATTGACTATATACTACAGATTTATCAGGACTGATTTTGTTAACATTTTTTAAAGCGTAAAGTTTTGCCATTATTTTACAATGCCCATTTTTAACATCATTTCCTGTATGTAAATACACTGTCTCACTTGCAAGGGAGAAATTTATAAAGCTTGAGAAAGTCAGTTTCAATGTTCTCAAGCTTTATCGATGTAAAGAAATGGGTGCCCAAAAGACATCAATCGATACTTTTTGATCGATTTTACCAATCAAAACTTTTCAATCAAGTTTTTACATTGGATTTTTTGATGGAAAGGTAGCTGTACTTTACATTAGTAGTATGGCTACCTTTCCATCTAAAAATCCAATCATAAAACTCAATCAAAAACTTTCGATCGGTAAAATCAATTGAAAAGTCTCAATTGAGCACGCTATTTTTACATCTATAAAACTCAAAAAGGTCAAAATTGACTTTCTCGAGCTTTATACATTTTGCCCTTACAGTTATCTTAACTCAGTGTTCAGGAATGTTGCAATGTTAAATCTATTATCGAGTGTTAATTGACCAAGCCAGCGCTATTAAATGTGCAGTTTTAAAAATCTGTCTATAAAAAAGACACAGAAGAAAAATTTCAGAGGCTTGTGTGATTACAATATACAAATATTAGCAAGGAAAGTACATTAATTTTAAATGCATTATTCTCTGTGACGGTACAGAGGACACAAAGGTATCGACTGAAAAGTCAAGAAAGCACTCAGAATCACAGGAAGGGCTTTTATTCTATAAGGGCAGATTGAGGAATTCCCTACCAAGAGACATGATGAGTTTTTTCTTAGCTGAACTTAGAAATGGGTTGAATATCATTCTATAAAGAAAAGAAAATGACAAGCATTAACTCTATGTAATGTTATGTTAAAACATAAAATTGCCATAATTGTTAATGTCATCTAAAAAAATATCACATTTGCATATTTAAAAATAAATCCAAGTCACTCACAAGACAAAAATGAACACTGGCATGCTGTAAATAAAGTGCCGCGCAACTTGAAAACTAAACCTAGCAGGAATTTTTAATGCAGACGATAGGATATGACTGACACAGCTGGACAAACAGAAACTGCTTAAATGGGAAATAACTAGTTCAAGTAAAGCCAACAAGCAGGATCCCTGTGGAACTGAAAAGTAATAGAACCAACTATGTTCAGGTTTAGAAAATATTATGAACAGTCGCATTACTCTAGATCAGCAGGGAATTCATCTAAACCACAAAGTGGTAGAGACTTATAGCCTAGAAGCTGTAAAAGAGAAAGAGGGAGAAAAAAAGGAAAGAAAATCAGACACAACATATCTTTAAATGAATTTATTTTTCATGCAACATTGTCTTCAAACTGGAGAAAAATGGAGGAAAAAGTAGTCTCTCCTAATCAGTAAGGTACCAGGAATAAAGTGGAGAAATCAGAAGAAAAAGATGAAAGTAAAGTAGGCTTGTAGGATCGAGGTGGAAATAATAATTATCTAGAAATTCAGTATCAGATTGGCCCACCAAGACACAGGAGAAACTCTTGGTGGGTCTAGGCCTCAGTGGGCCTTCCTGAAGATTGAAACTGAACCATCATGGCATATTTATGAAGATAGTGTAAGCTAGGTTTTCCTAGTGTTCTCTATAACTCAAGTATAATTTTGAAGAGGGTAACATGGGTGAAACTAAAAAAGGTGAGGTAGTAGATTTGTAGAGATTAAAGAGGGCAGTGGCAAGAAAGACTACACAGTTCTGTTTATAGCAATGACATTTGCTATTTTTAGATTTAGGTTTTCTTTTATCTGTTATTCAGCATCAGAGTCGGGTTGATAGGCTCACCGGGAGTCCCCCATACCAGTCACGTCACATAACAAATGACATCACATGATGTGGCCAGCTAGTGAGGAAACCTCAAGCCTGTTAGGCTGGCCTGCCAGTTGGACATGCTCTGGCCTGGTTTTGGTCAAAAGATACAGGAAAATCTGTGGTACAATGTTTTAGGGTGTGTGTGCAGGATTGTTTGTACCCTTTGCAGCACACAGAAAATGCATCTAAAGGAAAAAAGAAATTCATATACTACTATGCATAAGTATTTATGTATGTAAAAGCACCACAAACATATGCAGCTCATACGCATACTTATAAAAATAAAATACAGACATGGAAAATTGCATTATACAATACAGTATAATATCACAAGGATACATCACTTTAAGTGCTATGTTGAGGTTGACACAAGAGGTTGGAGGTCCCTGCCCCGTAGAGCTTACAATCTAAATGGGAGGAAGACTTACATACACAGACGTGTGATAAGAGCTGTAACAATGTGTTGAAACACAAGTCTATAAATAAATAAAAATAGTAAGCATAAATGGCTAAGTATTTAATAAAATATATACATAAAAATCAGTGATAAATATCAGTGCTAGTGCTACAAAAGGTAGGATTTTAGTTTGGCTTTAAAGTGCAGAGGAAATGTTGATGGTGAAGATAAAGGGGCGTAGAATTACAGATGTGGGGGGCAGAGAGAGAAAATGGTTTAAGACGAGAAAGGGCATTTGATTTATTCTGGTTTATGAGGGTTCTGTAAAAGGATTGCTTGGCTAGAGAGAGAGACAAGTTAAGGCAAGAAAGGAAAAACCTATAATGCAGAAAGTCTGCCAAGGAATGGGATTTCCTCCACATACATTCTGCACAACACGTGCAGGATCTGATAAAATGCATTTATGGATTTAACCAGGGGCGAGGATTATTAAAACTAATCAGTTTAGGCTGCAGAGGGGCAAATGAGTCAATAGTAGTAGATAAAATGGTGTTAAAGGAAGTAGCCAGTGCATCATGATCAGAGGAGGGTGGGCAGACATGGATAGGCCAGAGGACAGAGAAGTAGTAAAGGCTTGTTGACCAATGGCACACATATTGTGAATAAGGATTTTAGGGGGTGAAGGAGGTGAAGCAGCAGAGTATGAGATAGAAAAGTTGATGATCTGACGGAGGGAAGGGACTGATGTTAAGAGCAGAGAGAGAAGCATTTTTTTCTGTAAAAAACAGATTTATAAAGTGACCATTCCTATGGGTACTAGAGTTAGTCCACTGGTGAAGGTCAAAAGAGGAAGTTAAGTGAAGAAAATGAGAAGGCCAAGATAGAGAGGGGTCATCAATGTGACTGTTAAATTCTCCCATAATGAGCACAGGGCTATCGTTAGAAAGAATAAAGGCTAGCCAGGATTCAAAGTCTGATCTATCTATCTATCTATCTATCTATCTATCTATCTATCTATCTATCTATCTATC
>WMED01014623.1:2862-13950 GCA_019650415.1 Pipa parva | reverse complement strand
GAGTGTGTGTTATTCATAATGTTTACACATTTACACATTCCATATAAGTATGGCCAGAAAAGTCTGCATTTTTAAAAATGTATATTAAACAACAAAAAGATAATTTGGCAACCAACAGACATAATAAATTGCAAATACTTAGAATCTTCCCTTGTGGTTTTACATTGACCCAATTTAGCCAGTGCTTTCTAAGCTCAAAAAAGTTATTTTTAACAATTTTCTTTTCAAGGAAAAATGTATGTAATATATCAAAATGAAAACTACATAAAATACCCAATAGAATTCAAAATAATGCAAACCATTGAATTGTCTTTTTCCCCCATTATTCTTCAAGAGGGAATCCGAGAATCTGATGTTGATCGCTTGATTGGCTGCAGTGGGACTCTTTAAAAGTAAGAAAAAAATAAAAATCCACAATTGTGTACAAATCAAATGTTTATGAGCATCAATCATATCCAGTACTTAGAACAATATCAGAGGTTTTTACACAAAAAGCTGTCATTAAAATTTGCAGAAATAAATTGGTACAATTGAATGTAACGGCAGGTCTGTGACACTCTTTCTCGAGAAAGAAAGACAAATTACAGAAAAGGGAAGATCCTAATGGGATTTTCAGATATATCTGTTCTCTTCTGTGTTTTTCCAAATTCTCTTTAGCCTTTATCCATGGCCCAAAGAAAGTTACCTGCCTTATCTACTCATAAAATAACACAATTATTTATTTGAATTCTTATTAAATGACAGTACAAAGTAAAGGGGGAGAAGTTATGCACTGAAAAATGCCCAGATACGTTAATTATTATTATTATTGAGTATTTATATAGCACTGACATCTCCTAAGTGCTTTACAGAGATGAGTTATTCAGTTCAGTCTCTGCCCCGAGGAGCTCACAATCTAGTTTCTCTGTTCAGCCACACATATAGACAGACAGACAGACATAGACTAGTGACAATTTAGCCAGGATTCGCTTAACCTAGTATGTTTTTGGTTTCTGGGAGGAAAACAGAGAGCCTGGAGATAACCTATGCAAGTATGAGGAGAACATACAAACTCCATGCAAATGATGGCCATGATAGAATCAAACCCAGATTCCAGCACTGACAGGCTTACTAACCAGATATTGTCTAGTGCAGGGGTTCGGCAACCTTTAGGGCTGAGAGAGCCATATACATGCGGCTCTCTCAGCCCTTTGGAATTTGGAGCCGCTGACGTCAGTGGCTCTGGATTGGCTAGCAACACAGAAGTGCTAAGAAAGCTTTCTCTCTGCAGTACTTGCCGACAGATTGTAATGAGCGATGCTTGCACCGCTCACTACAGTCAGAGAGCCAGATGTGGCCATCAAAAGAGCCACATCTGGCTCAAGAGCCATAGGTTGCCAACTCCTGGTCTAGTGTCTTCTACTTCAATTGCCATTATCTGTACCATGTAGTCAACCACATTGAAAAGTAATTTCTCTCTGCCCTTTATGGCACTCTATATTGTACAGGTTCTCCCTGGGTCTGAAATGAGTGATGTAGTTTTTAATAAAGCACGGGTTCCTTCATTGGAGCACCGTTCAGTCTCCCAAAAATATATTCACAATTATGGAAATGAAGAAACCACACACACGCAGCTGTGCTGCAAACATTTATTGGGTAAGTGATAAAGGACAGGATGCCCGAAACATGTGTTGTTTACACCTTTACCCAATAAAGGGTTGCAGCACAGCTGTGTGTGCGTGGTTTCTTCATCTCCATAATTGTGAATATACTTTATGGCACTTTAGCCAAGTTATAATTTGCCACGTTTATAACCACTCTTTATTCACTTTCACTAAGTTAGTGCAAAACTAGGCAAAAACCATAATCCTAATACCCTAAGCTTATTTATAGTTTTTATTAGGATCAGTGACAAAATAGTAAGCAAAATCCCAATCAATACCATACTAGTAAACTGTTTTGCTGTGATCTACATTCCTACTTACCTCTGTGTAAAAGCAGATCATATTGTTTGGTAGAACTGGTGCTTCAATGCTGGCTTTCTGTAACCAATTTATTCTCTATATTAAAATCCTGGCATTTCCTTCCTGAATATTTTCCACTATTGATGTAAGATTTACTGGTTTGTAATTTCCCTGTTGCGATTTGGTTTTCTTGTTAAATATTGGAACCGCTTCAGTTTTATGTCCAATGTCTGATTTAGCCTGTGAAATATACAAATATTGATTTGTCTATTACTGAACTCTTTTAGCACTCTTGGATGGATATTGGGAGTTTTGTCAGTATTAAGCATATTGAAGCCTTACTTCTTCCTGGGTAAGACTACTTTTATTTTAGGGTGTATCCAGGCTAATGCTACACATGCTCTTTCCTAGTCTTTTCTTCATGTCTCTACTATAAATACCCATGGCTGTAGCAAGTCGAAAAAAGTATTCTTTTCTGTTGGTCCCCCAACCAAGTGCTGAAATATCTGCCTCTTAATGTATTGAAGCATCTGCTGCCCAGTGCCTTTTAAATTATCTGAAGTACCTAAACCATTCAAGAATCCTCTAGGCCATCCTAATATCCTTAGGCATAAGACTTTCTCTTCTAGCCCACATAAACTGTGGTCCTTTATTAGGTAAAGTTCATGGCTGCAAAGTTACTGAATGTCCATATTATTCTGGCCCAAGGCAATGTCCATGTCAGTATCCTGTAGATGATTACTGCTTAGGGTGTAAAATAATGCTCTAATGAGCAGGTTACAGTTATCATATACTAATTTTTACGCATACACAACGTATGTAATTGAACAAGCAATTCCTGTTTGACAAACTATTAGTCTGGACTAGCAAATTAAAGGGGCACTAAAACCTGTAAATAAAGTGTTTTCTATTTATTGCTCACTTAGTTTTATGTACAAGAAGTATTAATATGACAAGATTAGGCTTACCAATTCTGCAGAATAGTCATAGCCATAGAAGAATAAACAAGAACTTGGAGAAGAAGTTATCAGATAATTCTAGCCCCTGTTTAAGGCTGCAGTTTCTTAAAGCAAGTGAAACTGAATTCTATTTGATTTCAGGAGAGGTGAGCATGCTCAGTTAGTGATCATAGCCCTTGACTAAGGGAGAAAGGACTAGGATTAGCTGAAAACCTCTTTTCCAAGTGCTCGTTTTTTCTTCAATTACTATGACTATTCTGCAAAATCGGTAAGCCTAAACCTTGTAATAGGTGGACAAAAACTAGAAAGTACTTTTTTGCAGGCTTTAGTGTGACTTTAAATGGCACCATAATTAAAAAAATGTACAAAAAAATCATAATTTATCAATTTTTACTATTTTGCCGTTTTATAAATTTCACTCAAGATGTAAAGCCCAATTCCTGAAATAAAGAATCATTAAAACTTCATACTATGTACAAATTACATCCTGACTGTCTACAAATCACAAAGCAAAATAAAAAAGGCTGTAGTGGGTAGCGAACTGGCATGATTTGCAATGAATCAAGATTTGTAGATAAATATTGATTCACTCATCCCTTGTCATAATGAACAGTGTTGAAATCCTCACTTTTCAGAAAAAGAGTATGAGTGACTAAGTATCAGTAACTGTTACAATTTGCATTCTTTTTGTTCAAATTAAATATACAAGCTGATATGCAAGTATTGAGAGTAATTTACTGCATTAACCCCATTGTATCATGTATTTTCTAAAAGGAAAACAGTCTCACTTTTTACTTTACATAACCAAGCCCCAGTACTTGTTGTTTCTGCCATTGCTATGGTTATTCTACAAAATCGGTAAGCCTAAACACTTTTATTAACACTTATTACTAGGTGAAATCTCTTTTTTACAGGCTTTAATATCCCTATAATACAAAACTTCCCAGCCTCACATTTTGGAAAGTTACATTGTAACTTTTCTATTTCATCTCTTGCATTTACCAACTTCTATATCAATCAAGTTTTATTAAAATGGTTCCTCACTCCTCACGTTGAATAAAACAATATTTCCTGTGTAATAAGATGGAAATCAGATCATCCTATCAAAATCACGCTGAAATGCATCAAAATAGTATTGAAATGCAGAAATAATGCAAAGAAATTTTTTTTTCAGTTTTCATCCAAAGTTTCATTTCAGTCATTTATTTATGATTGCAATAGATTTTAAAAAGTAGTCAAAAATTCAGAAAAATAATTCATCTGAAATAAATTGATAAAGAAACAGAAGGCTGTTTGATCTCGAATTTTAGAGAAGTGAAATCTACAGGTGAATTCACTCTTTAGTCAATCAACCCCACAGTCTACAAATAACTGTTTTTGCAAAGCAAAATATCTTTAGTCAAGTAATAATTAACTTTCACCCACAAACTTCACAAATTCTATACTTCATGTGATTGTAAGGGTTATAAAAATATTCCCCATGAACCTACTGTACAAGGTCTGTTTGCTGAAGTACTTCCCAGGAGTTGGTTGACTTAGCAATGGATCGCATCAACTTTTAGAAGGGACTGTGCTGCAGAACCAGAGGAAAGAAAGCTTCAGGGGGTTATTCATCAAAGTCCGAACAGTTGCGAATATGCCCGTGTTCTCGTCCATTTGCGACTTCTCCAATTCCGCTTATTCAACAATCTCTGCGATGTGACGAATTTGCAACCAATTCTGATGCTTACTCCAGTCACGGACTTACGGAGCTCTTCGCATCAATTTGCGTGCGCGTGCACAGGTAATTCAACTATTCAGCATGAGAAGGAGTCTGTTGAAGGAGCGGATTCTGCAGTGTGTACTGCTCCGAATTCACCTGTTAGCCTTCACCACAAAAGAGTGGAAAATTGAGGGGTTTGATGGCTGGGTTGCAGTGTTGCATAAGGCAATAATTCTTTCAAAAGTAACAATGGTGACTGTGGCTAAATTAGTTTACTATTAAACATGAACTGGGCACAAGGTGACATATAAAAATAAGTATTTTTCACTTATAGTGGAATCTGATGAGACTGACGTCACTGCACTTCATTGGAGGAGTTCTCCTCACTCCAGATGACTTCTCATCCTACTATTATGTGACTGACTACGTTGCTCTATGCATGTGACGGCATCCGATGCTGTCCGCTGCTTCATGAATAAAAAGAAGTGACTTCACGACTTCCTAATCGTATTGACATGAACAGATGCGGAGTCACCATGCAAGGCAAATTTGGATTTTGATGATTAACCCCCTCAATCTTCAGGGTAATATCTAAGGGCAAAATTTACTAAATGGGAGATAGATAGATAGATAGATAGATAGATAGATAGATAGATAGATACAGATATATAGATAGATAGATACAGATATATAGATAGATAGATACAGATAGATAGATAGATAGATAGAT
Source organism: Pipa parva (assembly GCA_019650415.1). Lineage (NCBI taxonomy): Eukaryota > Metazoa > Chordata > Amphibia > Anura > Pipidae > Pipa > Pipa parva. The sequence goes on along the minus strand of WMED01014623.1, from coordinate 8,616 downwards.
AGATAGATAGACAGATACAGATAGATAGATAGATAGATTATTTAGATAGATATTTATTTTGTCAATTCTACATATGTACATAAGACATACAAGGATTGAAATTGCGTTACTCATCTCTCCAGCATATATGACATTGAAAATAGGCAATATTTTTACAAAACCAAGTAAGCAAAGTAAAGTGCAATAGAGTGCATAATATAAATAAAAATGAATTAAGAAATGAGAAGTGAAAGTGCATAACATACCAGTTCTAATGAGGTAGCCAAATGGAGCAAATACTAATAAAAATGGGGGGGGGAGTGGAAAATGGAGGCAAGTTAAGTCAATTGAGTGGTTGCTGAAATTACAAGGACACAGGGGAGTAGTGATAAGGAGGGGAGGCTAAGAGGTGAGAGTGGGGGAGGAAATAAGGGAGGGGGGCAAAGCAGGGAGAGAGTTCAGAGATCTCACAGCCTGGTGGATGAAGCTGTTCTTCAGTCTACTGGTCCTAGCCATTAAACTGCGCATTCTCCTCCCTGAGGGAAGCAGGTTAAAGAATCTATGAAGAGGATTGGTGGGATCACCTGCCAAACAGAGGGCTTTCTGAAGGTGACGAGAGTTATATAAGTCCTGGAGGCAGGGAAGAGAGGAACATATAATCTTCTCAGCCATTCTTACAATGCTCTGAAGAGATTTACGCTCAGATGCCGCACAGGCCATGTACCACACCGTGAAACAGCAGGTCAGGATACTCTCAATGATTCTCCTGTATAAAGGAAGTCATGATGGAGGTTGAAGCACTTGCTTTTCTTAGTTTACAAAGAAAGTAGAGATGTTGGTGAGCCTTCTTGACCAGAAACGATGTGTTGGTGGACCAGGAGAAATCTTCAGTGACATGTACACCCAAGAACTTGGTGTTAGTCACCCTTTCCACAGCAGCTCCGTTGATGGATAAAGGGGCATGTTGTGGGCAGTTTTTCCTGAAATCCACAACAATTTCCTTGGTTTTATCAGTGTTTAACAAGAGATTGTTGAAACTACACCAAGAGGCCAGTTGTTTCCCCTCGCTCCTGTAGTGTGTCTCATCATTGTTACTGATGAGACCCACCACAGTCGTGTCATTCGCAAACTTGATGAAGATGTTGGAGGAGTGATGTGGAGTGCATTCATGGGTGAGCAGAGTAAACAGAAGGGGGCTCAGCACGCATCCTTGGGGGAATCCTGTATTTAGAGTGATGATGCTGGACAAGTTCATACCAACACATACTGCCTGTGGTCTGCCAGTTGCTGTCGCAGGTCTGTGGTGCGGATTTGTAATCCATAAGGGACTGAATTCCTCGCCACAGGTTACGCATGTCCCTGCTATCAGAAAAATGTCAGGCAATCCTTATAGAGTGCTGCCTTTTAGCCGTCCTGATACCACGGGACAAGTTAGCTCTAGCCATCCCCAGGGCTAAGTTACATCATCAATGCACTTTGTGATGTAAGTAGAGACAGTTTCTGAGTACTCTTGAATATTCGTAGAGTTGTTATAAGTAGCAGCCACTTTAAACATAGTCCAGTCAGTGGTACTAAAGCAATTTTGAAGTGCCTCAGATGATCCATCCGGCCACACCCGTACCTGCTTTATGACAGGTTTGTTAACTTTCACCAGCGGTCTGAGAGCAGGCGTAAGCATAATGGTAGGGTACTGTGTGTATATACTGTGTATATATATATATATATATATATATATATATATATATATATACACAATATACACAGCCCTTTAAAAGCATCTCATAGAGGATTGTGGACCCGCTGCTATAATAGCATTACACAACTGTATATTAGCAGGCAAACTGAATACCAATTGTCAAGGTAACAAGCGAGACATGCTTCAAGTATCTAAATAATCTTACAACTGAGCTGTTATTGTATGTATTAATAAGCATATTGAAAGGGCACATAATGTTAAAACAATCACATTATACTTCAGTGTGAGTTATTGATTTCAGATATAGTGTAGTACATCTCCACAGACACATTTGATCATGACTACATGCTCACATTGAACACAGGGAAGATCGAGATGCCCTTCTATTATTTCTATATATAACAGTACCCTTTGGTGACAGTGGAGTCAATAATAATATATTTGTTTCATCCATAATTACAGAAAAGCAGAATAGACTATCACTCATCTTCATTTGTTTATTTTTTTAATGGTTATTTCTGACATTCTTATCTTGATGGTAGAGAAATATTGTTGAAAGGGATACCTAGGTTATAATGTGTTTTAAAAATGGTATTCGTAACGATACAAGACTCATTTGACTACTTGTAACAGAAAGAATGTACTTTTTAATATGATGGAAGTTAATGGAAGGATTGGAAGTATTGATTAATAAGAATAATTCTAGAATGTCTGTTGCAGGTCATTAGAAATAGCAGAAATATAGTTTGTGTCCTATTAGAGTTTATTGTATCCTATTGGAAGTATTCTTAAGTGCCCTTCAAAGCAAACATGTTTAAGGTTAAAGGCATTACAATTTAAGGAGACAAATTAGGCTAAACTTTTTATCTTTTGTGCTTTGCACATGAACTGATTAAACTAGTATTTCTTCTTAAGATTGCTAGGGAAGATAAATGAATGGGGTCAGCAATTAGAGTAAGGAAAAACTAAAGATCGTCTGACATGATTTAAGTTTACTGCTAAAGCAGTTTGTCATTTTGTCTCTATAATCTCTATCAGAATTGACTAAACCAGTATACATAAATCATTATACTAATTTATTTCATCATGCTCTGATCTGGTAGAAGGAGATTTCATTTTTTTTTTCTGAGGACCCAGGGGAAAGATGAAGCCACGCTGAACGTTATTTTTTTTTTCTCTAAGAATCAATAATTAGTTTTCGTATCTCTTCAAAACCATATTTTCGGTGGGTCTGAAAAAAAAAATTCAGGTATTTACTTAGTAAAGCTGAGAAAGGGGCCTTTGATTCAAATATAATTGTTGAGAAGAACACAACTACTTTTTAAACACATTATTATTTTTAGCTTTCTTTAATATTTTATTATTACTGGAAGTTAAAAACAGTAAGAAATCATGAATTGAACTATTTGTATATGCAGCAATAATTATAGATGGAAGAAAGAATACCCTATCCTTCTATTTACATCTAATCAATTGTTTTATACTTACATTCCAAAATACAATATTGACATTACAAAAAAAATACAAAAAAAAAAAAACTTCTCTGTAACTTTGCCCAAAACAACATATATTGAGCCAAGTTCTCATCTGTAAAATCTATTTAGGTCTGCATCTCATTTCACTATAAGCCTCATTTTCTCCAGTCATTGCTGTGAAAATCATTTATAATTCTGCATATAAACAAGTTAGTAGAGGTATAAATAACACAGACACTACAGAATAGCTCTCTTGTTGGTTTTATTTCTGTGGTACTGCTTAGTTAGGCTAGGTTCACACAGGCATTTTTATGCGCGGTGTACTGTATATACGCCGCGCATAAAAACAAAAAACTCTCGAAGTGTAAATCTATAGGCTTACCTTTTTCTGGCCAAACTAGTGTATGAAGCATATATGCTGCCTCCGGAATGCTGGCTGTTTCATTTTTGCCGGCGTATATACGTTGCGCACAAAATTCGGACAGATAGGAGGTGCCGCAAATGCCAAGGGAGCGTTCACACTGTGCTCAGGTAAGTACAATAGGAAAGTGCCTCTAGAATATACCCTGGCCTGAATTTGCCAGCATATATTCGTGATGCACTTTCCTAAATTACGCTAGCACAATTACACTAGTGTGAACATAGCCTAAGTCAACATAAGAAGCTGAAAAAAGGTAAAAGGCCCAAATCATAGGTGAACAATTGCACTTTTATAAAAGTTTGCTCTTACGTGATGACATGACGACATGCTTCATCACGTGATGTGCAGAAACAAACACGGTACGCTCAATCCACCATACCATTGATCTGTATAAAGAAACGGGTGCCACGGAGTTGGAGGCCAATGCAGTAGGTACAAACGATGCAAAACTCCGGCACTCCCATAAGATGAAAACATGTGTTTTATTAGCTCATATTAAAATCCAAATATCAAAAAAATAAACAGACAAGTCTAAAAACAAAAGGCACCCTCTGGTGCCTTTTGTTTTTAGACTTGTCTGTTTATTTTTTTGATATTTGGATTTTAATATGAGCTAATAAAACACATGTTTTCATCTTATGGGAGTGCCGGAGTTTTGCATCATCACGTGATGTGCACCGCTTGTATAGGCGCTGCACTATTGGTGGTGCAGCCAGCTTGGACTGATAGAGGGGCACATTCACTGCTCCCAATATGCTCCTCAGAATATCCTCTCCATAACAAAGCACTACCATTCTCTTCTTCAAAGGAACACAATGGGAGCAGTGTAACACTCATGACTTACTCTCTTGTATAAGAAGAGAATAGATAGCAATGGGACAATTAGGGAATTCTCTGGGGACTCTAAAGGCATGCACACATTAGAGTAAAATCTGACCCCTCAATGCAACAAAAACATGGTATATTATTTATTCAAAATAGAAATAAATGACAACAGAAAATTCCTTTAGAGCACCAACTAAAACATCTGTAACACTATTTAAAACTACACATTGCTATGGGTGCACTGAAAATATTGACATTTATACCAAGGGGTGGGCCTCAAATATTGAAGGAGTAGAAACAGCAGCATAAACAATTTAGGAGTGTATTACTTAACCAATAATCAGGGAGCCAGTGGTTCTTGCTTTAATACTTAACAAATAATTTATTTTCAAACAAAAGAGAGGTAGTAAGTAGTAATGGATATTCAGGAGTAATAATACAATAAACGGTCTCAGTTACAATTATAGAGCATAGCTACCACATACATGAGATCCCCTACAGAATGTTGCTAGAATACCCTTTAGATCATAGCAAAATGTAAACCATCTCAGGTAGCAATTCCTCTTTCTGGAATTCCCAGGCTGACTTCCTTCTCTGAAGTCACTAACGCTAAGCCCTCTCACTGGTTTCCATATTTAAGTGTATGTCTGTTAAAGCTGGAACACCCTATTTTAAGAGTACATCTGTTAGGCACCAAAACTACTAAAATTCTTGGTGGGGTGTAATAGCCATCCCTGTCCTCTGAAGTGGGCTATAAACCTTTAGGCCTAGTTATGGATCATAAAGGAGAACTATAGTGAGAATTTATATTTACTTAAATTGCCAAAGTTTAACCAACTGTGCATGCACACATCATTTTTTCCAATCTGCATATGCGCAGTAGGATAATTTCGGTGAAATTTGGGAGGGGGCCGGTAATATTTGTCACATACATAACCAGGAAGTGAGGAGGAGCAGTGATGCATTTATCTCACAATCTTGGGCTGAGGATAGTGAGATGAATGCTGATCTAGCAGCAGTAAAGTTAGTGTACTGCTGCTAGATCAATTAGGTAAGTATAAATTCTCGTTATAGTTCTCCTTTAAGCAGATACGTTTTCTCACCAACAGGTAAAGGCCTATCCCTCCCTCCACTAAACACTTATAACCTAGGGATGGTTATAAAATTGCTTGATACAATGATTGGTGGGATGAAATTATGCCAGCAGAGTTAGAACATTAGTACATGCACATAGTTGCTATATTCTTTTCAATCAGTAGATGAAGCCCTTACAAAGCACAGAAAATAGTAACCAGTGAGCAGTGCCGGCTCTGCTGTTAGGCAGAGTAGGCAAATGCTAGGGGTGCCGCCTGCCTAGG
>WMED01014622.1:0-11979 GCA_019650415.1 Pipa parva | reverse complement strand
GGTGGGGGCTGTCCAACACTGGAAGAAAGTGAAGACTGATAAAATGTTCAGAGAAACAGTGAACAATCCCCTGGTTGATTCCACAGTGGTTTTGATTGTAAATATGTCATAATGTACAAGTCTGGGAATGGTTCATTGTTTTTTGTGGTCTCAATCAGTATTCCATGGGAAAAATAGCAATGATCAAAGACTTCATGTATCACATGCCTAAGGCTGCCACTTGAAAGAGGGCTGTCTGGTTCTTAAGCCTAGAAAATGTCTCATTTAAACAGCTTGATTCAAATTCAAGATAAAATCACATTATTGATTCGTCGACTCATTCTACTAGTTTCACACAGTGTAAAAATCACTTTTTAAAAAGAATCAGCCACAAAAGAGAAATAAGACATTCCATTTATTTGGGAATAGAAGATATTTCTGCAATATACTTGTAAAAATGTTATCTTTAAATTCGTGATTTGTACTGTTTTCATTTGTTTTCCTCTTTTCTGGTTGTAACCATCTTTTTTTTTTTCTGTTAAGTAAACAAACCACTCCTCTTTTCCATTGAATTCCTATTCATAGCACATATTCATAAAGTGTTCCATAAAGCTCAGTTTATAAAATACAGCTGCAACCGTCAATGACAATAGTAATGAAAAAAAACTAGGAACATGATGACATTTTCACAAGCAGCTAATCAGACAGGATCCTGTTCCACTGGATGCAGAAGATAATTCTTCAGGCCGTTGCTACACAATATATCCGCACGAATTCACGCAATATAAAGAAAATAGCAGTCTGACTATTCCAGTAGTGTGACTATTTAATATAAACCAGTATCGGGTTAAACAAATGAGGGGATAATTTCAGTCTACGCCAGCGATGGCGAACTTTTTTACCACCGAGTGCTGAAAAGGTGATGTTACTCACCAGCTCCTTCCCTCCTGAAGTGCAGGCGCTTATGAGTGACATCATTGCACCTGCAACTGGGGAGGAGCAATACCAAGTGAGCGAGCGCTCTTTCAGTATAGGCCGATGGTCCGACCAGAAAACTGTCAGGTCGGGTCCGTGGCCTGCACCAAAAGACCACTCGCTCGCTGGGGGAATCAGGAATACCAGCGGTGGCAACAGTGCTCGTGCCCTCTCCTCTCTGGCACACATTCCATAGGTTTGCCACCGCTGGTCTATGACTTTTTTAAGGTGTTTTACAATAACTGCTTACTGACTGGAGACATCACTGATTTATTTTATAAACTCCCACCCAATCACTTTGTGTCACCAGTATTAACTATCCTACCTGTTGTGCAAAAGTAATTGAAGTCCTTGTTTTAACATTTTGGGCATTTTTATCTGCTTAGGGCTGCAGTCAAAAATCAAAGATCCTGGGGGAACTATGACAACTGTGCCCCTCACCCAGGAAAGTGTCCAACAGCTCCAACTCACATGCTGCTAGTTTCACAGTCAGCTGTCAGGAAAGCAGGAGTACAGACAATGGTGCAGGTGGGTGTACAAATGACAATGAGTGAAGTGGGGATGCTGATGTGAACCCTGTGCATCAGGATTTGACAAAAAATCAAGTCGAATTCTCATTTTGATGAATAAGCCCCTTATAAGTGTGTAAGCTCTTTAGGGCAGGAATTTCTCTTTTTTTTTCTGTTGCTCTTCGATATCATTTACAATAACGTAATGAATTTGCTGCTTTCAGATGCCCATATTATAAATGCATTGTTAAAATGTTTCACACCCTGCAAATTGTACTTTTCATTCATCCCACATACAAATACGCTGTTATAGTACGTGAAAAATATTTTCTAAATCAACTAGTACGTGTTTTGCTTCAAAGCCCTTCGCACTTGTTACAGTCATCGCTAACTGAAGGATACACTGTATGTATTTGTTTGTCTACAAGTCATTACAAAAACCTCTAGGCAGTGTCGCCCACCAGCGAATGTGACAAACTACATTTGTACAGTAACACAATGGCTTCTGGTAATTCTGAGAGAAGGTTCGGGGACCATGAACCAAACAGAAAACTAAAAGGACAGTAAATGCAGTGCGTTATATCTGGAAAAATCAATACAATTTGGAGATTAAAAAGACACAAGTTGCCCAGCAACAAATTGTTATTTCCTTATTGCGTTCTGCATTCTCATTCCTAGGCACAACATACCTTCCATAAAATAAATATAACACCAAAAAAATAAAAATGCCTCAAATGCATTTAGAATGACTATAAACCCAATATGTGCTTCTGGAAATTCTATATTGCGACTAGAATGTATGGTATTTAGCTGTAAAAAAAAGGCTTCTGGGTACACTTCCTGGAAATGTATTATCTAAAGCACGACCGGATAGAATGGGGCTGGGTGAGGTCTGTCTAAAAATATGGCTGCTATGAGTAAAGATGAAAAACAGACAGAAAGCAATAAAATTCCTTAATTTAACTTTAAAGGTAACATTGTTTTTTACAAGTGCTGTATTTGAAACACTGCCATGTCAATCCAAATGGGAATTCTTTTATTTTCGGGGTGTTACTGGTCCTTTAGACAAATGATGGAGTCCTGCTGACATTAAATAAAAGGAGACGACAACTAAATTTATATTTAGGTAATCTGAAGCCTAATCTTCACTTTGATGCATCCAGCCTTGCTACTCACTTTTCAGTATATTGAATGATGACAAATGCAAATGATTACCAACGATATCTTTAGTATTGTTATATCTCAAGCAGGGAGAAAGCATGGAATTTGCTAAATTATAGGGAAGCTACAATACAAATATAAGTTTCAGTCTGTGCCTGAAAGTAAGGTTGTGCAGTAAAGCAAAACTGATTGAGGTGAATTTAAAAGATGTGCTTTTTGTTCCTGCAAGTGGCTTGTGTTTCCTGCTTGTTTCTCATCTACTTTTCTATAACTTTATGAGTCACTTTCATGCAGTCGCTCATGAAATCAATGGGACATGTTTAGTGACCATTTTTCTCGTGGAAATTTGATGTCAGCTTTGAGGTTTGAGCCTCGCCTGCCATTTCATGGACGTAAGTGCACAAATGTATATTTTATCAAGTTAGTCATAATTAACTGATATGACAGGTAAGGCTGTCACTTAACTTAAAGGGGAAGTACAAGGCTAAACCATTTTTTTTTTTTTTTGTTATTTCAATATCTGTCCCAAAACATTTAAAAAAAAAAAAATGTAATTACAATTTTATAATTGTTTCCTTAACGATCTATTAGCTCCTGAATTGACTTTTGTGCTTCCTGGGGTGTAGGGAACCAGACATGCTCAGTAAAATCCCTACTGCAATGGACTCTTTATATAAAGAAAGACAATATTTTATTGTTTTGCCATAAAACAGCTCGCAATAATTTAAGCAAACTTTTTGGAGGTTATTCTCTAAAGTCCGAATTCAACTGTCGAATCCTCAAACGGCAAATTCCCATAGCAAATCTGCGACTGCGACAATTCTACCACTGTAAAGTCGCGACAGCGACAATATTTCCATAGTAAAGTCGTGACTGTGACTGTGTCTCATTATAAACCGTGACTGCGAAAGTATCAGTCTATTGCGACTGTCTTTAGCTGGCAAATTCACACCTTTACGCGACAATTCGGACTTTAGAGAATAACCGAAAACAAATATGAGTAGGCATTAACTTCTCCGTCGCCTGCCGCTTCAATCCCCTGGGGCTGTGTAGTTAGCCGGGTGCTCAGGAAGAAGCAAACAATGTCAATTAGAACAGATAAATGGTTCCGGCACTCCAGTGATTCGGTAAAATTTTTTTAACTTTATTCTACCACATTGGCAACACTAAAACTTTAAAATCAACAGCAGAAACGGAGCCTACGCGTTTCTTAACGCTTAAAAAAGCCATGATTAAGTGCCACGCGCGAAACGCATAGGCTCCGTTTCTGCTGTTGATTTTAAAGTTTTAGGGCCTAATTCACCATTGTGCGAAGTGAGCTGCGAAGCCTTCGGCTCACTTCACAAATGGTATTATGCGCCCGCTGATGTCCTGCACGCGGATTAAAGGGATTCCAGTCTCGGCGAGAGCACTCGAGTCTCCTCGACTGGAATCCCTTTAATGCGCTCGCTGATGTCCGCGTGCAGGACATCAGCGGGCGCATAACACCATTTGCGATGTGAGCCGAAGGCTTCGCGGTTCACTTCGCACAATGGTGAATTAGGCCCTTAGTGTTGCCCATGTGGTAGAATAAAGTAAAAAATTTTTACCGAATCACTGGAGTGCCGGAACCATTTATCTGTTTTAGAGAATAATCCCCTAAATTTCACGTAAACTCTGCCCCGGCTCCCACCGCACAGGACAAAGGCATAACTGTAAATCGGGACATAGTAGCATAAAAAATGGAAAATAATCTTTTCAAAAAATATATTTTTAGGTATAAACAATGAACTAGGCAAAAAATGATTTTACACACCCTTTAGATACCCACCCTTTAGATACTCGCCCTTCCGCAACTCCTTAATGAACTTCAGCAACACAAAATTCACACAAGTGGTGTGACGTTGTAGCGCCCCCCTGTGGTTGGCCAAATATCCATCCCCATAGTCAGCACCAGCTTCTTTATCACACCCCTTGTTTACATTACACTTCCTTTATTGCCTTCCTGTGAGATTGAGCAACATTGCCTTTATACTGAGCCTCCTTCCTGGTGTCATTCTACCTGCCTATTGCCCCTTTGGGTCCCAGTGCCCATCCGTCCACCATTGGTAAATGCCTGTTCTAAAACAGGTAACATAACCTTTGTGCCACATGCAATCCAACACAGCTGTATACAATTACAATATGTGCCTATATAATACTCACACCGCCAGCGCCAAGTGTAAGCTGTCAGTCACTGATGGTGAATAATGGAGGCTGCATTCAGTGGGTAGTTAAATATGAAGAGCTGGTGAGAGCCCAGTGGTCCTTCTCTGCCATCAGTGTCCTTGAGATGATTCTCTTTTCTGTGGAGTTCATATGGATATTCCTCCTCTCTCCCTCTCCCAGCAGCCACCGCCCTTTCAAAGCAGCGAGCTGTGTAATAATCACAGAGCACTTGCATCTGCTCTTCCCTAGGGACCGAATATAGACATCTTCTATTGTTCAACCCTCCAGTTCACACCTGAGCCCCCCGCTGTGCCTAATCTTCTCCCCAATGCCAGTCTATCACCAGATCACAGGACAGGACAAAAATAAAGGTGGCAGTGGTGGGGTGACCCACAAATTTCCCTTAAATATGTAAAACTCCCATCAGCCTCAGTCAAAACTGATGTCACGTACAACATAGGGAAGCCACCACCAGCAAGTGTCGGTGCAAAGGATCATATATCCATAACATCTGTGTCTCCAAACTGATTGTCATACGCCGGGATGGTAATGAAAATAGGTGTCAGGTTTCTAGCACATATAGGTGTCTGTGATTGTAGGCAGAAAGCTGTTAGATGCTATGATTAGCTGACAATGTGGAACTTCATCCGCTGCTTACAGCAACCAGCAAAATAAACACTGTCTACAATATTCACAACACAGGATCATAATATCACTGCTTAACATGTTATTATTCCCTCTACCTGATGTAGGTGAGCTACACCAGATACCGTGTGATTAGCTGTATTAACCATGGCCGCCGCAGCAGCTAATTCAGAGATGAGCTGGAAAAATAGCGTCCACTGTTTCCTGTGGGGTAAGCCGCACACGTTATTTTTGTTTTACCCACCGACAATTAATGAGCTGAATTACAATTAGCTCAGATTCAAACCAGCCAGTGTGTGTGTCCCTGGTCTAGCACAGAGGCTAAATTTAGCTCTGATGAATGATGTAATAACACTTCCACACAGTGACTAGAAACAAGTCAGTCCTGGTGCAGAATTTGCCACCATTTCGCTCCCCCCCCCTTTCCTGTTCAAACACCCCGTGTCTCCAATTGTTACTGTTACCTTAAAAAATAACAGTAACGGCCAAAAAAACTGAAATGCCTGAAATGCATTTATAGTTACTGCATGTTCAGTCTTTGCCTTTAAAAGAAATGATGAACTCTGTCTATAAAGTACGATATTTAGCTACTCAGCTCTAAAGTGCCACACAAAACAGAGCCGGGTGTGGTCTGCTTAACAACATGGCTGCTCACAGTAAAGATTAAGGGAGTAATTCAGGAACAATCAAAGCTTCTCATCACTTCGCCGAGTCGTGGTACACGCTCACTGGTCTCCTGAAAGCAGAGATCAACGAACACTTTAAAGGTACATCGGCGAGGCGACTCGAGTGGTCTCGAGGTGAGCCAAAGTACCTTTAAAGCGTTCGCTGATCTCCGAGTGCAGGAGCCCAGTGAGCGCATACCCGTGTTGGAGAAGTGATGAGAAGCTTCGCAGGGGTACTTCGATCGTTCCTGAATTACCCTCTAAAACAGACAGAAAGCAACCAAATTCATGAGTTGTCACTCAGCACTGAAAGAGTTAATAAGTTCACACTGACTAGCACTAATATTCCTACACCCTGGGGCACATTTATCCAACACTAAGATGCTTTTATCATTGCTGCAGCCATACCCAGTTTCTTCAGTCCTGTCATATATTTCATTTTATTTAATGTCAGCCATTTGCAGGCCTGTAAAAAGGAATCCGAACACATACGCCTTCGCGTACACTGGCGTAGAGAAGAAATATGTTTCACTTGAGTGATCAAGGATTCTGGGATTGCAGTCCACAGCTGTTGGAAGCCAGAAGATTTTGTCATCCCCCATTTACACTGGTAACTGTTGCTGCTATGATTTGTAAAATAAATAAACAAATAAATAAAAATGGCAAACTGCGCTTGTGGTGATTTTAATCTAAGTTAAATGTGATTTCTACAAATGACTTCATTTAGAGTTAAAACGACGGTGGATTAGCCGGGAAACATTAGCGATGATGAAATGAGTGGATTATATTGTGTCCCTTTTAACTGCCCTGTGAAAGCCAAAGGGTAAATTCTAATAAAAATGACACATTAAAGTTTTATGATTGCTTTTCATACAGTGGTTCATCATTATTCCAAAAAGCACCTTCCTGCACCATAAACCACCAATCACATGATTACTGGCTTTTTATTTTATAGGAGGGAGAAGGTGTGGCATTGTGGGAGACCATGTTAGTATCTGGTGAGGTCATACACTTAGTCACCTTATGCTTTTACTGCAATGACACACAGAATAGCGCTGGTACATTTTCCTTCAGAAAGCAAGGGATCCTGACAAACACTCCCTCAGCATTACTGTCCCAGTTACACTACACACTGCTCAGTTATACTGCTGAATACATATCTGCCTAGCTATACCCCATATTCAAAAACCCCATTCCTCCTGGATGATTGTTTTGGCCATATTGATACCTTCCTGCTATTTAGACTGAGACCACATGGACTAATCACATATTGCAAGAGCAGGCAACAGTCGGCATATTTTGGAACTTCTAACTCCCAGCATGCTCTATACCAGCTCTGGAGCATAACAATTATTGTACTTATATTTGTTCATTCTTATATAGTGCTGATATATTACACAATCTAGTTTCCCTATTCAGTCACACACAGATGTATGTTATTGGATTGTGGGGGGAAACCTGCGCAGGTGCGGGGAGAACGTACAAACTCCATGCAGATGAAGTCCAGAGTGGAATTTTACCCAGAACCCAGTGCTGCAAGGCAGCAGTGTTAACCACTATGTCACCGCACTACCCTGAGCTGGAGTTCTGAAATATCCAAACTTGACCATCTTTGTTGACCTTGATTTTCATCTTTTACTGGTCCGGGTACCTTTTAGGCACTAGGTAAGCTATTAAAAGTATTACATTTTTAATGTTTCTTCTGCCACAATTAATTTTGCTGTAAGAAACTGCAATTTCCTTGATGGGAAAAATGGCTGCTCTTTTCACCATCCAACACAGCCATATAAATCTTGAATTCACTGCAACAAAATAAGCTTTTTTCTATGGAAGAATGAAACATTATTGCCTTTTTTATGCTTTTGGCTGAATTCTGCTTGTCATAGAAAACTGTTATTTTTGTAATTTTATCATATTTTTTATCTATTAAGATATAAATAGGATATTAAAGGGTACAGAAAATATTCACTGTCGCTCTCTCTATATATACAGTATATGTGTGTATGTGCATTTATATCCTTATGATATTTACACCAGATTGTAAGCTCTGTGGGTAATGGACTTCTTGAGCCTGATAAAGCACATAATAATGACATCTATATATTCTTGTAGGCTTGAAATTGACTTGATTGTGCTAATAAAAGTACACTGCTGAGTATCTAGTAGTATGCAGTAAATATACATTATTGTATGAACCATTTTAGGAATTTTGCTATGTGCTCCTAGTGAAAACAGAACCGTGTTTTAACATCAAAGTCCCATTGTTAAGTAGCTGCTGGTTTTCAGAAGTTGCTCTCATAAAATCAGGGTGAAGAGAGCACAACACATCTACTTACTCAATACACATAGTCTTACAATAACCCGCTTGATTTGACCGTGGCTTCAGGGTATTATTTTCCCAGGGATAACCAAGCCACAGAATAAGCTATTCTTTAAATACTGGGTGCATGAAGCAGGCATAAACCATGCACGAGCCTGCTTGTCTGGACATGGCTAAAATCAGTGCAGTGCCATCAACTGAAAGATCTGTAAAATGTACTCTATACTCCATACTGTATCTTCTCTGTAGCAGGTAAAAAGCAGGGGCCTACATGCAGTCAATGTCAAACAATGGGCCTCATTGACTAAAGGCCAAATAGTCACATTCTTGCAGAGCACTTTGCATGCACGTGCACAGGTACTTCTACTATTGACTAAGTGGAGGAGTGTGTTCATGGAGCGAATGTGACTAGGAGAACTGCTCTGAATTCACCTGTTTGACTTCGCCACTTCAGACTGGCGAATTAGTGCACCAGTGTCCGCATTCTACTTCTAGCCAACGGACTACACCACACATCGCATCCGACGGCGATTGCCGCTGTCCGCTTGTTTGACAAGACCAGTTGGCGTTTAGTCAATAATGAGAAGTAAATTCACAACAATTTTGGCAAAGCGACTCGAATTGCAGGGAGGTGAATTTGACCGGTGAATTCACACTTTAGTGAATGAGGCCTATAGCCTGTAATCTGGTTTCTAAATAATAGAACGATCCAAGTCACCAACATCCTTTTACCACTCTTTGTTTCATCCTATGTGATGGCCGCCATGGATTCTATTCTATGGCAAGCGCAACAAATCTGTATGTACCCATTACTCCACACTGACACAACATGACCAACAAAATTCATAAAATACACATTCATTAATAGGATGGGGGGGGGGCAGGGAAACAATTTTTTTTTCTCATGATTTGATTAATTCTGAGTTCTGATGGGATCCAGTAAAAGTAAATGAATCCTGTTATGCTGGTCTTGTTGGAAAAGGACCCAACGTCTTGTCATCTGAATCTGGTCTTAACAGCAGAAGGTGCACTATTTATAATGGATCATTTTTATTCCTCAGTCATTTACTAAGCTGTGATTTCATTATGTGCAGACACATTTGTAGAGAGACGCACCTGGGAGTTTTAGTAAAACACACCTGAGACACAGACACACAAAGAGAAACAGTGGCACAAAATAGATAGAAACCACTAACAGCTGCAAGTCTAGAGAGAGAGAGAGACATTTTCTAGTCTAATCAAACACAGCTCATTGTCGTGTTATTGTGAATCCGTTTCCAAATCTGTGTCCATA
Source organism: Pipa parva (assembly GCA_019650415.1). Taxonomy (NCBI): domain Eukaryota; kingdom Metazoa; phylum Chordata; class Amphibia; order Anura; family Pipidae; genus Pipa; species Pipa parva. The sequence continues at coordinate 2,244 of WMED01014622.1, read as the reverse complement.
CCCTGTATAACTTAACATTGTATAGATTTATAAAGTAATAAGGGCAGAAAGTTAGCCTACTGGTTAAGTTCATTGACTTTGCCTCAGACAGACCAACATCTGTTTCCAGTGTCTCTTACACTTACAGCCTAGAGCAAGACTGTTGTTCCATTCCGTGGCTGATAGTACAGGTCAGGGATTCCCCATTAACGTTGAATTCCTGAGTTTTGGTTGGTTCATTCCCTGTGCTGAATATAGTCAAATTAGGTTTTCTGGGACATTTATGAATGTATATTAAATACATTTACAGAGAAACCACCAGAGCTAATAATATTCCCTTGCTAAGATGCTCATCCTCTAACTACTGATTTGAATGATATGAACTAAATACACAAACAATACAATTTATCAGTGACTCTATTGTATGTATGTATGTATAATTTTATTTATAAAGCACCACAAATTTACGCAGTGCTGTACAATTCAGCGATACAAGTACAATACAAACAAGGGAAAAGTGCATTAAACATTATACAAGTAAAATATAACAAGGGTACATCAAATTAAGTGCTAGGTTGTGATTGACACAAGAGGTTGGAGGTCCCTGCCCCAAGGAGCTTACAATCTATCTAATTTTATCTATTGAGATAAAATTGCCAGTTTTTAAACAAAGAATTACTACTACTACTTTACTGTGAAAATATTGTCGCAGTCACAACTTTGAAATTGTCGCGGTTGCGGATTTGCTATGGGAATCCGCTGTTTGAGAATTCGACCGTTGAATTCTCACTTTAGTCAATGACCCCCTAAGTGTATAATTAAATATGAATTATCATACCAAAACTGGCCATTTTAGAAAAATTCTATCCATTTCTGACACATCCATAAACACCGCATTAAAATGTAACATTTTCTACCATTGCACATGCCTCTTGTCTCAAGTACTGGACTAATAAGCTCGCCAAGCTGCACTGATGTAAACAGCAATTTGATAGTTACACTTTAGCCCAAGACAAGCTTCCTGTTATAATCATAGCGTGTAAATCAGCAGTTCTCAATCAGTGGGTTGCGACCTCTTTGGGGGACAAACAGCGCTCTCACATGGGTCACCGAACACAACGCTCCTCTACCTATCTCCGGTAGTGTGCGAAGGTCCCTTTATATTGGAGTGCCTGCGTGATGACGTCATGCTCAAACGTCATCACATGACGCGTGATAAAATGATGTCACTAAGCGCACACTGGCATGAGAACCAATACTGTAAATGAACCAAAGTAATGCAATTCTGCTGTGTGGGTAAAGAAACTGCGGGGAAATGAAAGTGTAAATAGGTTATGACTTTTGCCAAATTCAAGCAAATCTATTTTTTGCAATGCTAATCTCCTTTACCAAGCAGTAAACAGGCACAAACTAAAACATTAAATGGGAACTAAAGCTTATTTTATACAGGGGTGACTCTTAAGGGTGGAGGGAGAAAAATATTTACCTATCACTCTTACATTCTCATTAGCTTGAGCAATTTCACTGCTTGGAAGCTCTCGTGCTGCAATCTCCTTATCTTCTTCCTTCCTATTTAAGCTTACTGAGCTGAGCAAGCGAAGGAGCAGTTTTACATCTGAATTCTGCTTCTGCACATGGTTTGAAGAAGAAGCAGGAAGTGAAAGGGATCACATCAATTTGAAGAGCTTGTGAGAGCAGGGGGCAGCCCTGGAGAGTATCTCCCCCTTAAGATTCACTCCTAGATTAGTTCCCCATAAGGCCAGGGTCACACTAGCAAAGGGTCTGCAACCCATGGCTCTTGAGCCAGGTGTGGCTCTTTTGATGGCTGCATCTGGCTCTTTGACGGTACTGAGTGGTGCTCACATGTAAGCACTGCTTGCTACAGTCTGACGGCTAATCGCCAGCAAGCGCTGTAGAGAAAAAGCTCTCTCAGCGCTTCAGGGTTACTAGCCAATCCGGAGCCGTTGACATCACCGTGCTTACGGGGTTGCTAGCCAATCCTGAGCCACTGACATCACCTATGTGACATCACATATGACGTCAGCGGCTCCGGATTCAAAAGGGCTGAGCAGAGCCGCACGTACAGTATATGGCTCTCTCAGCCAAAAAGGTTGCTGACCCCTGCACTAGCGTATAGGTGAATATCGTTTTTTGTTTTTTTTTAAAAGCATGTTGCAAAAAACACGCATCGCGAAAAAAAACATTGAAATTGTAGCGGATTTACTATGGGAATACACTGCTTGCGAATTCGACAGTCGAATTTGC
>WMED01014621.1:0-13950 GCA_019650415.1 Pipa parva | reverse complement strand
CTGCTCTGCTCTACGCGTTTCGTGGTTATAAACCACTTCCTCAGGAGCCAATAGATGAGTCATCAGGCAGGGAAGAGTAAGTAGGAAACCACAGTGTCCTGTTCCACAATAACTTCCAGGGCACCAATGTAGAAGATGGGGGGGGGGGGTTCTTTAAATTGTTTTATTAGCAGTTTAGCTAATGATTATATCTCCCCAGTACACTCCACATGTTCCAAAAAAAAAAAAAATCAGTTTATTGTGATTTAAAGGGTTGTTAAACATTTTAGTTAATAAAGTCTCTCTCTCGGGAAGAAGCTCATGGAACATGGAACCTGAATCCTTCATATTGTACCTCCAGTTATTCCAAAAAGGCGTTTGGACATTTTTAGATTTTAGTGCGGATATTTTAAAAGCCTTTCCTATGATTTTTTTTATTTTATCCAAAAGACCCATCGCCTTTTCTATAAGTCAAGAATTATAAAGATAACTCTCTTGAACTAGGTAAAAAGATTATGTTTCTAGCGATATAGAATATTTCTAGCTTATAAAGACTACACGCGTTAATAAATACACCCTGGTACAACTAGCTGAGTAAGACTCTATGTCTGGTTTCATTGTATCGTTACTGTCCTTTTATTTGCCCACGATAAAGGGTTTTGTATATGCTCATTTAGCTCAATGATCAAATATCAACGTCTGCAGAGACTCCAGGGTGAATCGCGCCTTCCCTTAGGTTGCATTGCCCCTCTGGAGAAGTAAATTGGTCTCTGACAGGAACTTCTCCTTGCTCGCTATGGTAACTATGGATACAGGCATGTCATGACAGTTCCCACAATTCAGCGTACATATTTGCTCACTGTCATGTTGACAGGTCCCGACAGTTAAAAAAAAAAAAAACAGCAAAAAAATGATGCACCAGCTAAATCAAGTTAAACAGCTTCATTCAATGTATTGTTTCTCAAACACATTTTTATTACCTTCTTAACATTGAGACCTCTTATTGAAGTGTAAAGAGGGTAATGGTTTCGATGCTCCGTCCACAGGCCTTACAGAGCACATGGTAGGTAAAAACATACACTGGAGGGGTTCTAGATCATGGAGTTTATCATTAATTCAATGTGCTGTGTGACAGAATGCAGTTATCACAGAAGGCAAATGGACAAAAATCACTTATTAAGCCTGTCCATAGTGCTCTGTTAAAACCCACATAATAAGGGGGTTTTCTATTGCGTTAGCTTTTGTAGAGATGTTACATACAAGTTAGGGAAAAAAATGTTATGGGTTTATATTGTATTATAGTCAAAAAGAGATGAATGAAGTGACCTACTGGACACTAGGGTGAAATTTATTAAACTCAGAAAGAGCACTCTCGGTCTTTCTGAGTTTATCTCGCAAGATCTCGCGGTGTTCCCATTGAGATTACCACACGAGTTTTTCGATCTCAATTTTTCAGTAAAAAGGTAGCCATACTACTAATATAAATCAAAGGAATCTCACCGAAAATTGAAAACTAATGCTGAAAAAAATGACATCGCTTTTATTAGTATCTAGGAATTTACTTTCACCAACTTCCCTTGAGGTCATGTGTGAAAACATGACTGCCTTATGACACCTAAGGCAAGTATCAATTATATATGCATAACTGCCTTTCCATGCCACTAATGAGAAAATATTACAAATTCAAATAGAGAAATAGTGACTTTAGATAATAAGGGCATTCAGTTTATACAAGTAGGTCAGAGAATATTTGGAATTGTTTGAGGACATTCTTAGAACATTGTGGCTTTAGAAAACAATTTACCATCATAACACTGAAGGTTGTGGTGGAAGAATTATTCATTTCTTATAACCAGAGCTGGGAACCTGCCCGGGTTTCACCCATAGACTCAGCACTTGCTGAGAAATTCCAGAAAAACCCATAAGTCCTTCAGAATAGTAGCTTCTCCTACAGCTCCACCCTAACCTGACACATTTTGCTTAGATTTTACCCAGAAACCACCCTGTTTGAAAAGCCCTATCTCTACCATGGTAGGATGTTAGTCCCCCGGGGGATTGTTTTGCCCTGTTATTTAATAAACAAGGTAAACTCCATTCACCAGCATTGTGCATTTCATTGTTTTTTTGAGATGGTTTTGCTTACAGAAGAGATGGACATTATATGATATTGTGTTGACTCTGCATTACTGTTCCTAGTTCCTCTATTTGATAAACTCTTACTACTGTTGAGTGCTCATAGCTTCCAAGCAGTGCTAGAGTCACATGGAGCTATCTCCTGACACTTCTGTTTCTCTTCCATGGCTTCCCTGTTGTCTCTTAGGGCCTGGCTTTCCATCTGCAGCTTTTTTTTTTTCATATTTTCCAGCCACAGCAGGGATATGGAGTACACTCTTGCCCCTCTGCCTCCTTTCTAAAAGGTCCTTAATGAGCCTCAGGTGCAAGCCTTTACTCCAGAGGCCTCACTAGTTAACTATTCCAATCCCATTGAGTTTTCTTGTCCCTTTACTACTGTGATATTTTCCTCTACAAGCCTCTCCTGTTTAACTTGGTACATAAAGTCCTGGAAAAGCATATAGCTGCGTATGTGCCATGCTTTTAGGGTTTTAAACTTGATATTCCGTGTTATTATAGAGAAACTATTCATTTCTGATGGAGATACCATTACTTACCTTCAGTTCAGCATATCTGTAAAGGAAGCATTTAAAGCTCTATCTCCCTACATGCATTGCTACATCCATTTAAACCATACAATCCTTAGAAAAAATATAAATAAAAGCAGGTTAGCTTACTTAAGGCTGCTCCTGGGTTACCCTCCAGAACTTTGCTGCAGCTTCAATTGTTTTTAAACCTTTATCACATTCAGATTCCTTCCAAAGTTCAAGTAATACGGTAAAAAAGAATTTGAAATTGGCGTGTTCGTTATTCCTACATAGTACCGATTAAAAATCAGTAACAACCTTATCTTTGAAGTTGACTTGTATTGCTTTGTTTTTTTTGTTTTTTTTTAATGTTTTTATGAAATTCAACCTCTACGATATTTTTCAGGTATCCCACAGGAGTAACCGCCATTAAAATCCAAATGGTATTTGTCCTTTAAAACATGTTTTCTGAATAAATGTACATAATTTATGCAAATGCAGTGATCCTATGAATAACCCTAGAAAACCCTACCCATCGATCTAGGCAATGCAGTCAACCCCAATTTGGCCATAAAACAAGTATTACCTTTCTAGACCTCAGGAAGGTCATAGTCCCATACGGCCATAGCTGTGTATTTGTACGCGCTTTGTTTATTTATCACAAGGTGCATGCTCTCATTTAGGTTCTGTTACAAAAAACAAAAGTCCGATACGGAACAGAATAGTTCTGGCGCCAAGCATGCTGGGAAAGGCCCATACTATGGGGTTTTGGGAGCTCATAAGGGGAAATTTGTTAATTTTGTTATTGTTTTACAAAACATTACATGATGGAAACTGTATGATAGTTGTGTCGGAATTACACATCCAATTTCTTTCTCTCTCCGTTATTCTCTCCTTTCCCCAATGATTCTTCTCATACCCACATGTAGGGGCTGTAATGTAATCACAGATTGGATGGAGATCTTGGCTACTAAGGGGCCATGTGGGACTCTCAAAACAAATTTTGTCTAGTTTTTTTTTTTTTTTATGTTTCTAGGTTATGTAAATAATTTATGAAGATTATCTAGAGATATCCAGAGTTTTCACTGTAGTGGATTACTGATATAACTATTTATTTAAAGGAGCCACCAATGAATACGGCACGAGACCACTCAATTATACAACAATACTAAGGGTGCATTACTTTGTCATCTGATAAATATGCCCCTATATCTTCAATGGTCTTCTCCTTAATCCATTGCCTTTTAAAGAGGTTTAAGAGTGTGGGTTTCCAAAACTTAGCTGCTCTTTTATTGTAGTCCATTTACTAGACCAATGCCAGACATAATAAACAGGTTTCTCTTTATACATGTACCAAGTGTAGATCTTGCCCTGTTTATGCCAAACAGTCATCCCGCTCACTACATTGGTATTAAGGTTTTGCATGTTGCATTCTAAGCCAGTTGGTATTTTTGTTTCCACTCTGACTCTTCCAGCCTATACTTAGCTTAGTGGTTGGATTGCTAGGTCAGTTTAAATGTAAACCTGAACCTTTCGTATAGACAACAACATTTTGGCCAATGTCATGAAGCGTTAAAGCCAACCTTTAAAAACGTAAAAAAAAACAAACTCAGACAAAATAAGTATTGTGGATGGCGACCATGTCAATACTGCCTCACAACCTTACATGAAGCGGTACCGGCACCAAGATGTATTTACCACCAGCATCAAAATGCCTCATCTGACATAGCCCTTAATCACTCCAAAAACTGCAAACATTTAATAAATGAAGGTTAATTACAATCTGCATGAGAATACCAACATATCCATTTAATCTTGCCTTCCTTCTGGACAATAGAAAGAGGTTCTAGAGCAACGTATCCAGAAAATCACTGTACAGTACATACGTTTGCCTTTCCAACAACCTTTTCACCCAGGAAAGTATGCAGTGTGTTAACCCAGGAGTCCTTAATGAGCTTTTGCTTTGGGCAATGAATTAACTTACATGATGATCACTGCTGGGTGAATGGGAGGTTACATCCTTACCTTCCCACCACAGGGCTTCTTATACATATCTTAGCTATGTGATACCAGCACTTCTAGTAAGAGATATGATACCGATCAGCTTCTGTCATTCATTCTGCAGAGCAGACTGGAATAATCCCACACCTGTCAATCACTGTTATTCATTTCTAATTATTTCTAATTTGTTTGTCACCCTTTTTTTTTTCCGACTGACTTGTCTGTTGGTAACGTCTGTATACACGTTTTCTTCTATTAAAGTTTGTGTTGGAAGTGGTAGGAGTGGTCAGGATTTACAGGAGCACATATCCCACTATACTTGCAATGAAAATAATTGACTCATTTATTCCAGGAGGCGCTACAAAAGTAATTCATTTTGTGGTTATGTTAGATCAGACCAAACTACAGTCCCTTTATATAATGGTGGGTGCTTCTTTCCTAGGGATCTTATTTCACCAATAAACAACTGTGTAGGAGCACTTATCTTCCTCCATGTTGTTCAATTGTTGATCATTGTTTTTGGAATAAGAACCCTTAAAGAAGGGGGTCACAGTCCTGACACATTCAGGGGATTTAATTAACAGGGCCAGTCATGTACAGAAATCTAGTAACCTACTGCAACTAATAAAAAGTCAGATATGGTGAGGATGATGTCACTGCACTTCACTGGTTGTATTCACATCACACCACATGACTACACATTCTACTTATGTAGGACTGAGTACGCCCCACTGTACAAGAGTCTGCGACCAAAGCCGTTCGCTATGGTAATCCTCTGCTTTATGAATAAGGATAAGAGAATATGTGTGAGGAAACAGCACTTACCTTGGCGATCCGCTCCAGCGCCGGGTGTCTTGCGGCTGCGGAAGAGCCGCATCTCTCTCCCTTATCGGCCGTCGGGCGTGCGCGCTGACGTCATAGCGCGCTTTTTGAATTCGGAAGCGCGATCATCTGACAGGCTCCCTGGCTATATAAGAGAGCCTGTCAGAGAGGTTCGGCGCCTGATTATAGGTTCACTAGCCGGTCTCCTTGCCCTTGCTAGTTTGGGTTTTCTGTTTGATTAAAGTCCTAGTCCTGCCATAGTCCCTGCCCTGTTTCCTTGTGTCCTTGTCCACATCAGCCATCATTCCTGCATTGCCTGTATAGCTACCATGCTGTTGCTGCCATCTTTTGTATCCAGTGTGTTTTACTCTGTACTGGTATTTCAGTCCTAGGGGCCGCGACCTGGGTGCCTTCCGCAGCGAAGTCCTAACCTCCTTGCGGGGGCTCTCGGTGAACACCGGGAGTACCTTAGACTCTGCGCCCTAGTGTCTGTTTGCCTCTACGGGGTATTCAACCTGCTACCTCCTCCTCCGAAGTGATCCGTACTTCAAATCGTAACAATATGCAAATATTGGAGCTTAGCGTAGTGATTCCACAGTCGTATTTGGATTCATGAATAAGGCCCAATATTATCTAACGTTCCATAGAAAACAGTGGGAGTGGGTGAGGTCTGTTTTAAAAAAAAAAAAATTGCCGCTATGAGTAAAGTTAAAAGCAGAGAGAAAGCCACAAAATTCATGAATCAAACTGAAAAGATAACATTTTTACAACTGATTGAACGTTTCAATACCTGGCATGTCAGTGGAAACTTTTATTTTTTTTTTTACTCGTTCCTTGTCATTTAAAGGACATTTTGTAGTCCTGTTATGTAAAGTGTCCTCACTACTTGTGGGATTTTGGGATTGATGTCTACAGGGATAATTAGCAAATGTGATTATTATTATTATTATGCCATAAAAATTATTTAATCTTTTTTTTTTTTTTTTTTTGCTAACAGAAGCGGCCAAAGAACATTCTCAGGATAGGAGTCCAGTCTCTGGGCTCAGTGCTGTGGGGGGATGACGTCTGCAGTGATGAGCGTCCACAAAATCAGCACAGCCTTACAAGATTTCTCTACGCTCTCAGGGGTCTCCTCCGGACATCGCTGTCAGTTTGTGTCATCACAATGCCAACACATCTTTTTCAGGTGAAGTAACAAGTAATGGCAGAAATATGGAATATGTAAGAATATTGTGTAATATCCAAGATAAAGGAATTCTACATCTTTATACAAACACATATACCCGTAATATTTTCCTGTTAAGTCCTTATAGAGCTAATATAGATATTATCTGATATACTAATCAAACTATTCAAGTGTAACTGTCACCTCAAAACTCTTAATGCTAATTTAGGTTCTACTGATGAAATAAACGTTTTGTAAATACAGTGGTACCTCGAGATACGAGCTGCTCATCATACGAATTTCTTGAGATACGAGCCGTTGGGGCCGGAACGGATTAATTCCATATGTGTTACTTTAAAAGGGGATAATTGGTTTGAGATATGAGCTGTCTTGAGTTACGAACTCGGTCATGGAACAAATTAAATTCATATCTCAAGGTACCACTGTATTATATGTATTTTAAAAATGTACCTTTATACAGTGTTTCTCTCTCTCACTCTTTCATGAGTGTTGGGTGAGCGGGGCTAAATAATGATTGACATGACAGGTTCTCCAATCAGATCCCTGCTAGAGCATAATTTAAGATATCTGATTGGAGGAGCTGTAATGTCAATCATCATTTAGCTTCACCCAACCAGACTCTGGAAAGAAAAGTCAGGCTGAGAGGAAAGATGACAGAGAGAAACGCTGTATAAAGGTAGATTTTTTTAAATACATATTTATTTAAAAAAAGCATTTATTTCATTAGGTACAACCTAAATTAGTATTAGTTTTGAGGTGGCAGGTGCACTTTCAGTTATAGGTGTTGTTTACAAATGAGAGGATGAGTATTACTATTACCCAAACAATTACTACAGTCCCACTGTTTTATATGGGGCTTTAGATAATACATATTTATAAAATACTGCAGAAGCCCAATTGATAAAATATGGATTCTCTTCACAGAGAGGGTGAGAGGACACAAAGCAATAATAGTCAAGAATTCAAAGAGATTTTTTTTTTTTTTTTGCAGGTGCTGCATAGAGAGGGTGGAATGGGACGATATCGAGGGTGGAATGGGACGATATCGAGGGTGGAATGGGACGATATCGAGGGTGGAATGGGACGATATCGAGGGTGGAATGGGACGATATCGAGGGTGGAATGGGGGTTGAGAAAGGGTTCATAGGTGATAGTACAGGCCACTGTTGGGAGATTGGTGAAAAAGTAGAAAAGTCACTTACCATGCAAGGATTGCCATTTTGCAGGCAGTTTTTATATTTTGTAGAGTTTCTTTTTAAAATGGGATTGAAGAGCATTGCCCAGGATCATGGGGTTCCAATTGGCCTAGTACAGTGAATTCCACACCAGTAACTCTTATTTAAAAGCTAGATGTAATATAAACAAGTAGAATCACATGTAAGATACTTCTCCTTCGGTGATTTAGTGCACATAATAGGTGTCTAGGTAGACCAACCACAACAATGAGAATAAGGACAGTCTATGTGGAACATGTGGTCATAGAAGGTGCATTGGCCAAAAATGAGATCGAATTAGTTTCTTTAATTTTTCTGAAAACTGCCAGTTTCCATAGCCCAGTTCTTGTGACATGTCCAGTCAGTAGATAATGGTTTAATTACCTGCCTTTCAGTCCAGGGCTCTGAGGAAACAGTCTCTACAGTACAGTCTCCACTTAAAGGCCAGTGTCCATGTCTTCTATTAACTGCATGGTAAATACGTTTTTAGCCTTGTTTATCAGCCTTTGTAGTAAATGCATTCCCTTTCACCTCCAATCTCCAGCCATCCTTCCTACACATATATCTTAAAGGACTAGCAACATCAGAAAAAGTTGAATTCCTGAATTATATTGGGTTGTGTTGCCTTTCTCTCTCCTAGTTGAAACCAGAGCCCTCATATATTTCCATTACATTTCAAAAGCCTTGTAAAAGGGTAGGTGTGTTATGCTACATACATTATATATTATTGTTTACACCATCACGCGTTTGAAGTCTTAAGCGATATTTTTTTTTTTTATTTCAATGAGACAGAAATCTAGTACACTCAGAGGCTTGATATTTCTAGAGAGACAAAGTGCTTTTCTCTCCCTCCTGTCATACACCAAAGCATTTTAGCCCTGACCTAGATAACTCTTCTCTTTCCATTAGAGTGCTTTTCTTAGCCAACACTGTTAGTCTTCCTGGCATATACGCAGCAATTTTGATAAATTTCAACACCATGATACAAGAACTAGCGGTTTCTGTCAGCCGCATAGTTAACTACTTGTTTCCCGGCGAGCTACGGATTCATTACCGTCCGTCCGCCATAAAGAGATTAGTAGCAAGCAATATCTTTCATGCTGACTAGCTTTCGTTTATAGCTTGAGTAATTAAACATGGATTAGAGTAGGTTTGTTTAGGCCTTGGGCTAAACTGTAAATTATTTTATGTGTCATACAGAATATGTCAGAAGACATCAGTATTTGTTTTAGCCATTTTTCAATCGTGTTACATATGAGCAGGCAATATTTAGGACGCCTATACACACCCATGGTCCAAGAGCATTGCCAAGCACAGTTGGGAATCCAGACCATAGATTTTAAAGGAGAGTAATACCCCCCAAAAAAAGAAATCTCTCCAATGCATTTATAGTTACCATATATTCAATCTGTGCTTCCAAAATGTCTAAATTGTGTCTAGAAAGTATGTGTTTTAGTTATTTAGCTTGAAAAACTGGACATTTGGGCACACTTCCTGAAAATGTGTTTTCTAAAACCTCATAGAAAACAGTGGTGGGGGTTTATTCTCTAAAGTCCGAATTCGACTGTCGAATTCACAAAAGGCAGATTCCCATATCAAATCAGTGACTGCAACAATTTTAAAGGAGATCTAAAGTGAAAAAATAAAAAGCAAGTGTTAAAATACTTACCTTATACTGAGCCAATTGATTACAGTCACAGCATGAGCTGTGTTGTAATTAGCTGGCTCCCGATGCTTCCCCCGACGTCTCCTGCACAGCACTGGCTCACTGAGAAGCCAGCGCGCAGCTCCTTCTTCTCCTTCCCCAGCCTCATACATCATCACGCTAATTGCATGGAGCGTTCTCATTGACCCCTGCAATGAACATGATGATGTTTAAGCCCTGAAACACCCGTGGTGTAACAGGGTGGGAGGAGCTGCGGCACAGTGATGCGCTGTGAAGAGGCATCGGGAGCCAGCTAATTACAGTACAGCTCATGCTGTGACTGTAATCAATCGGCTCAGTATAAGGTAAGTATTTTAACTGTCCTATTTTATTTTTTACTTTTAGTTCTTCTTTATAGTTGCAGCTGCAACAATATTTTCATAGTAAAGTTGCGACTGCGACAATATTCTCATTATAAAGACGCGATTGTGACAGTAGCAGTCTATTGGAACTGTCTTTAGCAGGCGAATTCACAACTTCACGTGACAATTCAGACTTTAGAGAATAACCGCCTGGGTCTGGTTGAGGTTTGTCTAACAATATGACTGCTCTCAGTAAATATAAAGACAGATAGAAAGCTATATACTTCATGAATTTAAATTCAAGGATAATATTTTCACAAGCATTTGAATAATTGCCATGCTAATCCAAAACCAGCGCTTATCCTTTGTATAATTTCTACTGATTTGTTTTACAGTCTGAAATCACAATCCTTTACTTCTACCAGAAACACCATATTGTTTAGGGTCTTTTATCTCCTTTAATATACAATAAATGGCAGTTTCACTATAGTATCTGATGTGAGTTAGCCAGGCAGACTCATTAGTTCTCATTTTTTTCTCTGGTGCTACATACCCCCAGTTGAGATGCTGCTGGCTACAAGTTTGGTGTGATACAATGAATCAGTCCATCTCTTGCATCCCTATTCATCTTTATAGACTCATGCATGAAATGTAAGGGAATCAGGATTCAGTTGTTGTTAGTCTGATGACATTTACATTCCTGTGTTTTTTTTGTTTTTTTTTACCGTTATTGAATGAATACACGTTAATAACGTAACGAAATTGCACCAGTTGTAGGTTACCATTTCCTGTTTACCATTTTGTGATTTAAATGCTGTGTGTACTGGACCCATGTGCTCTGTGCACGCTTGTTATCATGAGATGCTATTACAGGATAAACACATCCTACTGTGTGTGACACAACAAAAATCTTTTTGTGGAGGTGTGATCAGAAGTGATCGCGCAGTAATGTTAATTTGTTGTGTTTTTTTTTACCCTTCAATTTTAAGGATTTTTTTATAAGGAGAGTAACATTTACATTGAATTAAAATATAATAAAGCTGCCTGTACCCAGTCCTACACAGAATTTATTTCTAATCTATAAAGATTTTCAAAGATCTAAACTGTTGATCTTAATCTCCATTTTATTGCAAAGTATTTACTCCTTCCTATCAACGTAAAGTTAATCTGAAATGACTTTAACATGTTCCCTAAGACATAAAACTTCTGCAAACCTTTCATTGTTCAGTGTAAAGTTACTCCTAGATACCAGTGCCTCGCAATACTTCATTCCCAGAGCCCTTCTCTGCTCCTAGAAGCCTGTTAAGTAGCCCCAGAGAGCGTGTGTACTACCTCAATGTTAATAGATAATTGGGAAGGAAGGCAGGATAAGACAGCCGGCGAACATGTGGTCTCATGCTCATATAGTAGACAGGCATTTATTTAAATGCAACAGCAGCTGCTAATGTCTGTGAACCCCTTTTACTCCCAAAGGGACCATCATTATGTTGCTTTAAAATTGTTATGTCATAAGTAAATGTGTGTTTAAACAGGCCAGTAAATGCAGTTTTTGTTCAGTTGATAATGTGCTGTTAGCAGTTGTCCATCCACCACATGAATGGGGGGAGCTGACGATTAATTATTTCTGATTCAGATTTTGGCAAGAAAATCCATGTTTTGGTGCAGAATATATCATTAGTTTTGCCACAGAATCTCCTAGAAACATTCTTTTGCATTTTCCCTTGTTCTAAAAATGGATAAATATACTTCCCTGTTTATACTCCACTTCTCAGCTTGATAAATGTACCCCTTAGGCCGCTGCTGCACTAGAAATTTTGATTTTCCCAGAATGCTGTTAGTTTTTGGGTTGAAGTAGGATAGGAGATGCAAAAAAACTTTGCTTCTAAATAACCAGCACCATGCCAGCTTGAAAAATAATGTGTAGCTAGAAGGTTGTTTCATGGGTGGTTTACAGTATGTTGCCCAAGGGAACTGCAGAGGGGGTTGCCATCGTCTTGTGCTTTCTGTCATCACTAAGCCAGTCACAGCCATGACCACTTTCTCTCAGTCTATCTTCCAAAAAGCTCAAATGTTTTCATTTGAATTAGCTGTGTTCTAAAGAAACCTTGTATTTTAGCCATAAAGTGAGTCAGGACTGTTGTGTTGATTCAGACACAAAATGCTCTTCTGTAACTTTTACAGAATTAAATGAAATCAGTGTATTTTATGCTAGTACTGAACATTCCAATTTGTTCTGATGCACGCATATTTATTTTTATTTATTTATTTTGATTGGTAAACCTTTAGTTACAAAGGTATACTTATGCACATACACCAAAATGCTACAAATTTGGGATTTGTAGTTGTTACACAAATGATTTTTTCCTAATAGATTACAAGGAAGTCTGTTTTCTTTTTTTTTTTCTTCTTTAGGAATCAGGATTAGACTGTCACTTCAGAATGACAGCATCTATCAGAAATGTCACAGGCTTGAATTTCAGCTTATATTAACCTATAGCCTTTACTTATGCTCTAACATTGTGAAACTATCTAATCCAAGTCTGTGCAAGTGTGAACCACACTTCGTAAGGTGATTCATAACATTCTGTACTCATTCCAAGCGGTTTTCTTACTAAACGTTATTATGCAGACTTGCGTGTCTGCTATTACACATTGAGGGCTTAGCAAGTAATTATACTAAAATAATTTGATGTAATGGTATGTTATGTTCAGGTAGATTAGTTGAGAAGAGCATCCAGGGAGGTATAGGGGCTATGGTTTGGGTTAGGAAAACATAGGCAAGGCAGTCCTATGTAGGCTTTTGAGTATAGACCAATGAAAATGATGGCCTACTGGTTTCTGGGCAGTTTAATTGGACAGTTTACAGTATAAATGATGTGTGTAACAACTGCCTGGAGGCCCCATTTTTTAGGTTGTGGGGCCCATTGTGATTTCTAATGGCAGCCCTGTGTCGTACCCATCCCTCTCTGAATACCAATCAGCAAGCGCCATTGTATCCACCATTCTTATTTTATATGAAATGGGCCATTTTTTGGACACTTCTACAGCCATTAATGTGCCATCCATTATGATGTGGAATAGGGAAGGCTGAGCAGTTTCTAAGGTGAGCGAATTTCTAAAAATAACAGTTTGAGTTTTTTGTACTGCTGACAGCTTGTATTCAAGGTCAAAACCTTGGGAAAATGTCTATTTTTGTATTTGACAGTTTTACCTCTGTGTGACCCTTTCTTCTCTGCAGTTGCTTATTTGTGACTAATTACAAGGGATTATATATATTGTGTTCCTGAGTAAGGTTCAACTGGCATAGCCAGTTTCAGACTGGAGGACTGGGTCCCATCAGGAAATAATAGATCAGGAGCCCCCTGGAAAAAGGAGACCAGGGGCCCACCAGGAAATAAGAAATCTGGGGCCCAAAGGAATAAACGGATCTGAGGCTCATCTAGAAACATGGGATCAGGATCCCACTAATCAAAATCATTTTTCTTTTGCCCCATAATTCCACTCCCCAGTCCCTATTTACTTGTTTTAGTCCCCAAATCCCCTACCTGCTTTACACTACCATCAAATGCAGTTTTAATCTCCAGATGAGTGAACTGAAAGCTGGGCCCACAGGGAGATTCCCCTGTGTTCTGGTGGGCCAGTCCAAAACTGGGTGTACCATATTGACTATGCTGAATATTCCTATACTGCTTTTTATATTAATATATAACTGGAAAAAATGCAAATTTCTGCCAACATTCCATATTGAAAATGAAGATAGGCCACACCCCTTGTCAGGGACTGTCCTCCCAGGTTTAAGTAAACACTAGCCCTTACCTAAGCTCCACCTTTTTGTCTGCCTTAATTAGGGAGGATTCCAGGAACGTGCAGAAAAATTGCTTTGAGCAAACATTAGGCATTAATCTCTTGCTTATATACCACCTTTCCTCGAAAATAAGACAGTGTTTTATATTAATTTTTGCTCCTAAAGACGCACTAAGTCTTATTTTTGGGGTATGGTTTGGGTTACTGGTACGGTATATTTCCAGTACTTTACTGCATCTAGGACTTATTTTTGAGACGGTACTGGTACGGTATATTTCCAGTACTTTACTGCAGCTAG
>WMED01014619.1:855-13950 GCA_019650415.1 Pipa parva | reverse complement strand
CGGGGCAGGAGGGGCCTCTTTCCCTGGGGCCGGGGCAGGAGGGGCCTCTTTCCCTTGCTGTGCTGCCAGTTCTGTATTAACTAGAGAGTTTGCCATTGGGTGGGATGTCCTTTTCCTCCTTTCCTTCTCTTTTTTAGGTTTATCCCATTGTGTAGTTAAAATGTCACATTTTGTAGTGGAGCCAACATCAGATTGAATTGGAACAGGAATAGCCTGATCAAGGGTAGCCGATTCTTTCATGCCATTACCAAATAATTTTGGAAAGACTCCTTTTGACTCAAGGATTTCTTCAGAAAGGTGAAATGCTGATGAGACCTCTTTTCCTTGCATCGCTGGTGCCACAGGAGGCTCTTTTCCTTGCATCGCTGGTGCCACAGGAGGCTCTTTTCCTTGCATCGCAGGTAGGTGAGACTCATTCCCTTGCTGCGCTACCACTTCAACATCAAGAGATTCTACCATTGGGCGGGATGTCCTTTTCCTTCTTTCCTTCTCCTTTTTAGGTTTTTCCCATTGTATATGTGAAGTGTCACATTTTACACTGGAGTCAACATGAAAGGTTTGAGCTTTGTGTTTAGGTTTATTTGCGATTGCAGTAGGAAATGATTTTGTGTCGACAGACTCTAGATTTGCAAGTACATCAAACTCTGCTCCAATGCACTGATCACTACTAGACTGACAGAAATCAGACTGTTTAGGCTTAGTTAGAGATGTATCTATTGCGTGACTAAGGACATTAATTTTTTCATCAGAAAGTACATTTTCTTGCTTACTCCTTCTATTTAGTTTGTCATCTAGTTTATCAGTAGAAGGAACAGACTTTTTATATTTTGACTTTTCACCCCAAACATTGTTACATTTTAAACCAGATTTAGAAAAATCTACTTTAACTTCCCCTAAGTCTTTAAAAGAAATAGAATTTTGACTTTGGTTTTCATCTTCCTTTTTGATCTGATCGCACTGCAAAATGGAAGTAATTGGCAGGGTTTTTTCTGAGATATTTTTTGAAATTAATGGGAGATCAGTAGTTAAACCTGAGGTTACATTTAGATCTGTATTTGATAGGGAAAAACCAAGATGTTGCTCAGGAAACTCAAGATGCTTCATATAAGGGCATTCAAAAATACCTTTGTCAAGGAAGACAAGTTTACTTTCAACTCCAGCTGGGCTTTTATCCTTAGAGATCACTTCTTTAGCTAAACATTCAGAAGGCAGAGGAGCTTCGCTTGTATCTGTAAGACACTGTACAGGCGTGTTCCCATTCTTTGCTATTGCACTTCCTATCACTGGACAGAGTTTGGGATCTTTGTTTGCTGTTGAACAGTTTTGGCTCTCTTCAGTAAAAAAGGGTCGAATTTTTGGCACACATTCTTTGCTTGATTTACTATAGTTTACAGCTCTTTGATGTTCCACAGGCTCAGACCAATAGACAGGTTTAGCAGGAATGAGTTCAGACTGATCTCTGGTATTTACACTGTACTCATCAAAAACTTCAGATGCTCTGGGTAGAGTGTTTTTCTTTTGTTTCGGTTTCTTCTTTTTCTTCTTCAGTACTTGAGGAAACTCAGGATCTACAACATCTTTAAAGGCTTCCTGCCTGTACTCCATAAGGTCATGAGCTTTTTTATGCAATGCTCTAGCTCTAGAGACTACTATATCCCCAGTTTCTGTTATTGGTCTACCTAAATTTGGTTCAGGGAAGGCATTTGAAAATGGAACCATTGTAGGCTTCGTTCTGCTATATCTGTGGTCACTTGTTTTGTAACCTCGCTTGGGGGGTTCTGTAGGTACAACAGGAAGAGGTGAAGTTTGCTAAAGAAACCAAAATATATAAGCCTCCAAATAGTGTTTCGTTACAACAGTTCCCATGTGCAATTTACTATTTAGAACTGGAGGACTGAGCCTTCTAACGATGAACTGTCTAATCATTTATCCACTTAGAAAAACATTACAATTCAGAATATCTATCAAAAATGAATCATTTTGTTACTTTCATTCTTTCAAAAGACAGTCCAAATCAACATTCCAAATTTTGATAATATATTAAAAAGGTTAAAGTATGCACCCATATAAAAACCTACAGAATGTGTTCTTTACCTTAAAAAAACAAATTATAGCTCAACATAGATTAAAGAAACATAATAGAAAACTACATTTAGACACACTGTGTGAAATGTATTGGCTGGCTATATACATTACAATTTTTCAGAAGGTTAAATTACCATTTGACCAGGACAGCCATCAAGCTTCCCAAACTGCATTGTAGTAAAAATGTATAATCAATTAAAAGATCATCTTTCATCCTTATCATAATATATATTAATCTTTCAATTACTACAATACAATTATGGACAGGCCAAGTGGTTCACGTAAATCACATGATAAACCACCAGTACTGACTACTTCATCCTCTGAAATTATGAACACGGTTATGTTTTTTTTGCTTTTTTCTATTGTAAAGTTTACACAAAAAGAAATTACCTAAAGGCCCTAACCATGAATAGTAATGTTAACAATATTCTATTTACAAAAAAATGTATTTAAAATGACCAGAAATATAGTACCTGTCAATAAAATAAAACATCCACACAATTATCCTCAATGGCTTGTTACAATATAATGTCTAAACACTAAGATTTCATTGATTAATGACAAAAGTTTTTTATTAAAATCAAGTAGGTATTGGCAAATGCTAGCTTGTCCCATCAATAACAAACTTTTCCGAGCAGACTTTGGGTTTGATCAGGGAGCCCAGACCGTTGCCACCTTTTCATTAAAGTTCATTTTAATGAAAATATTTAAGACCTCCACAACTGCTGACTGCAATGCTGCACTTCATTGTTTTTCTTTTGATTTCTTCAATCACCTCCTTTCCCAACATATGTGGCTACTGACTTGATTATGCTGAGTCAGTCTTCCTCCCACTCAAATCTATAATATTCCTGAAAACTACAAAAGCTCTTATTGTGCATGCTGGTAGGCATGATAGACCACTGCCTTCATATATGAAAAGAACCCATATGTACCAAACAAAATACCAACCCCCCAACTACAAATGTGCCTATTATAAATAAAAGTGGGATAGTCCACCATTTTCTTTACTGTTGTAGATAAAGTTTTCAAAAGCATGTGTGAAACTTATTTACTTGTGTGGGTCCTATATGCCTCTATTTCTTACAGCTACAATCTATCTTGCATTTACAATCTATTTAAGAAGATGCTGTAAAATATACTTAATATGTACTATTATAAACATAATAAAATATACCTTGAATATCTTCATCAGTTTTGGGATGTGGAGTTTCTTTAAGGTCACTTTCTTTCTTCTCTGGGGAGGATTCTAGAATAGCTGTTGGTGTATTCAGTGGGCTTGCTTCTATAAGAGGTACTGTTTGTTCTGGCTGAAGTCCTTCACAGGGATGTAGTAGATCCGCTTTGCATTCTTCGGTTGTAAGTGACTGCTGAGGCAGAATTTCCTCACTTGACTGATCAGCTTTGTTTTCTTCTGGTTTTGATATAGATTGTTCCAACTGGTTTCCATTAATCAAGGGAGTGGAATGGACAGTAAGGGCTTGTTCTTCAGGCTGGACCCCTTCAAAGACTATGGGTTTTTGATCTATTTTATTTTCTTCACAAATCACTGGTTGTTGGAATGTAGTGTCTTCATGAAGAACTAGGAGGTCTTCTCTCTTATCTTCAATAATGTCATTTTTATCAAGCAGGCCATCTTCACAAGACACTTGTGGATGATGTGTTTTGTTGTCTTCAGCCAAATCAAGTTCGGATTCAGGCAGGTTTTCAACAACTTGAAGAGGCAATTTCTCAGCTTCCCATTGTCCTAAAAATTGCTCTGGTTTATCTGACTGCATAACTTGACTAGTGGAAGATTCCACTAAGAGTGACTTGTTTAAACTTTCTTCCACAGAGACATCAGCATTTACAGCCAAAGTGATATTATTTTCAGCTTCAGCTAATGAACAAGATTCCTGTGGCAGGGCTCCAGTTTCTGACAATGGTCCTTAAAAAAATGTAACAGATATTGCTCAGAATGGATTT
Source organism: Pipa parva (assembly GCA_019650415.1). NCBI lineage: Eukaryota > Metazoa > Chordata > Amphibia > Anura > Pipidae > Pipa > Pipa parva. The sequence continues at coordinate 9,897 of WMED01014619.1, read as the reverse complement.
TACATGTAAATGCATTAGGATAAGTACATTAGACAACATTAAAAATTCTCGCCATCATCAGAACAATTATTGATCTTAAAGGACAAATACAACAGAAACTAAAAGTTAATTAACGGAGTAATCAGTTGATTTGTCCATTTGGGCACCCCAGATGGCACCATAGTCTCCAATAGCATGCCTACTCCTTTATATTTAAAAAATGACAAAATACTTACCAGAAATGAATAATCACAGCAGGCATTTAAATCATAGGCGAGGAATTCCTTGCAATTTGTTTGATAATAAAAGATAAACAAGAGGGGCTTCATCTCTTCTTACCTGCATCTAACAAAAAAGCCTCTTCAACTTTTTCCATTAAATCAAGATTTTGTGCTTCCACAGAGAGATATTCAGGAGGGTTCTCATCTCCCATGCTAGCCGAAGGATCCACTAAATGAAACCAAGAATTAGCGTGGACTTTTCACAATAGAAAACAAAGTGGTTTTTTTTTTTATTTCTAAATTATTGGATATTCTCTTACATATTTCAGATTCCATAGTTTGCCAACCTGGGTCAAGAAAAGGTTCCTTCATTAAAACTGGTTCTGAACTGGATAGGGAGGCATCAAATGGGAGGCTTGAGATCAATTGAGTAGATTCTTCACATTCTAGAATTGTATTACAAAAAGATAATAAAGACCTATATTTGTTTAAATCCCACTCAAAAACCAATTTGCAGTATGCTATAGGTTTAATGAAGGTAAGGAAATAAGCAATCTTGTATCAGAAAATGTGCAACATTAGAAATAATTATTACTGATCTATTCAGTGAAATAATCTGAGATGTACTGTATGTATATGTATGTATTTATGTATATCTTTTATTTATAAAGCGCCACAAGGTTACGCAGTGCTGTACAATCCAGTAATAATACAGACAAGGGTAAAGTGTGGAACAAAGAACAAGTAAAGTAAAATACAAACATATAATCAAGAAAATACATCACTGTAAGTGCCAGGTCATGATTGAAACAAGAGGATAGAGGTCCCTTTCCCACAGAGCTTACAATCTAAGCAGGAGGAAGACTTACATAAATATATAGGTGAGTAACAAGTGCAGTAGGATAAAGTGACAGCTTATTTGGCTATAAGTGCCAGTTAAATAATAAATATAGATTTTGAATATATAATTGCATAAATATTAATATAGACACGAAGACCAATGCTATTGTTCCAAGAGGTAAGCATTTAATTTAGATTTGAAGATATTGATGGATTGTTCTTGGCGGAGATAGAGGGGTAGAGAATTCCACATTTGACTGCTTTTTTAGAGCAAATATATCTTACCAAACTCTACTGGATTCTGTACTTGGTGGCCTCCTGCCCCTTCTTCTATATTTGGCGCAAAAGTAGCCTGACTTGCTGCCAAATTGAATGCTGCTTCATCAGAAGACCTGAAGGGGTCTTAATAAATACAAAGGACAAGTTAACTAATTAAACAAGACAGGAAATGTCATACTATGTCAGAATGATCGACACAAACTTTGTTTCACATCACAAAAGGTTAAAAAAAATAAAATAAAACAAATAGGTCCTCCCCCCTTTCCCCTCCCACCACAAAAGTAAAGAAAAATACAGACATATAAACACACACCAAAAAATGGAAGTTACATTTTATTGAAGCAACAAAAACCTAAATGATGTACAAAAACTTCTATTTAGAGTTATATAAGACGTTGGTTAAAAAGTAGGGGTGTAACGATTAATCGATGTAATCGATGTATCGATTTTTTTTTCAGCGATTCAACTGCATCGATCTGTGCTCAGCATCGATGTAGTTGGATCAATCAGCATCGATCTAAAATAGCTTTAAAAAGTAATGAATCGATTATATCGATATTACAACTATTTGTTGAAAAATAGAATTAAAGGAAGCAGGTAAACTCAACCTGAAATTGTTGGTTGCAATTTATGCAAATAAAATGTGAATACTTTTGCTATTAATTGTTGTTTGATTATTTTCTGTATCTATTATCATCAATTTATGCTTGATTCCCTTACAAGAAACAACAGGAATCTGTAAAACTTCATTTATATTGTCCAGTATTAAGGTATTTATTTCACAATCACACTGGTTGAATTTTTAGCTAAAAAGTTACTGAATCGATTTTAAGTCACTGAATCGGATCGGATCGTTTTAAATTAACCAAGATCGTCCTTGAATCGTATCGGCAGCCATGAATCGTGATTCAAATTGAATCGTTGTTAAAATGAATCGTTACACCCCTATTAAAAAGCTATTTTGAAAAAAAGGAAATGTTTACAATGAAAACTATTATATCACTGTACACGACACTGCAGGGGTTTATTTTTTAATCTGCTGTTATATGAGCACCGATGTAAGATTTCCAAATAAAAATTTAAAATTAGAAGAAAAAAAACAGGGTAAATTGTTCTCGTCTAAATGTACAGTATATGGAGGATTGCTAATGATGATATTTTCGAAACAGTTTTGTGGATTGCTCCTAGCTTTCCTACACCTGCAGCTAAAATAGATTATACATGTGTCTTAGGGGGTAATTCAATTTAAAGGGATTCCAGTATCGGCGAGACCACTGTAGTCGCCTTGCCAAGACTGAAATCCCTTTAAAGCGTTCGCTGATGTCCGTGTGCAGGACATCAGCGAGCCAAAGGATCCGGACCTCACTTCGCACTATGGTGAATTCCCCCCTTAGTGTTTCTATAAGACAAATACAAAAGTAAACTATTCAAAATGTGTTGGCACGTCTGGAGTGTTTTGTTTTAACATATAAAACAGTTGATTCTCCATCAGTATAGGTAAGATATGTGATACAATAATAAACTAAATAAATCATGATCTGCATTTCTGCAAACAGACACAAACTAATAAAGTAATTAATAAGTTCTCTTTAAAAATGTTAGATTTGGGAATATTTGATTGCTAAGGGCATTTAAAAGAACAGCAACACCAATAAATGAATATACCTTAAATCCATGTATAGTTACTATATAATCTATTTGTGCTTCCAAAAACTTTGCATCATATCTATAAGGTATGATATTTAGCCTGCACCTTTGTTGCTGCTTTTCAGATGCCAGAAGAGACAACAGGTGTGACTGCCTGCATCACAAAGCACATGATATCTAATTAAAGGAATTTTATGTTAATTCAACTGGCAGGGTACAAATATATTTTAATATCAGAGATCAGCACTTTGCACAACAGCGACACTTTGACTTAGCTGGAGTATTCTGTTCAACAAAAATTCTCCTAGTTAGACAACAAAGTAGAAAAGGTAGTTTCCCCATCTCCTATCCAGAGCAGTACATATCATAATGGGGATGTTTTTCTTCATAGTTAAATTACTGTATTTTGACAGATGCAAAATGAAAACTTATTTGCATTTGAAGCTCAACACCCCCTTTATAATGTAATAAAGGAACTGTATAACAGACGGAAAAAATAAAACCATCAAAAAAATCTAAATTGCATAAACGTGTCTCCTAAACAATAATAAAATTTACTCTTTACATCTGCCTTCATATCTTTACCACACTGTTCCAATCTGAGGATAACAGAAGCACCTATATTTGACTTCATATCTTTACACACTGTACCAATCTGAGAATAACAGAAGCACCTACGATTTAACAATATTAACTGCTTTGTATTTTCACACTGGTAACATTTAGTAATGCCTGAAATAATTAAAATGTGCTAAATATTGCAGCGTTTATACCAAAGTGTCAAGGAAAAACATGTGCAATGAAGGAGAGAGCCTATTTTAACAAAGTAATTAGCATGTGAAAGCAAAGGGCAAACAGGACAACACAAGTAATCATTTCTCAAATCAAAGATTACTGCCTCCGTCCATCTACTACTGCTACTGCCTCCATCCACCTACTACTGCCTCTGTCCACCTACTACTATCTATAAGTGCTGTAAAGCAAAGGCAGTACTTTTCTTTCAAAGATCCCCATCCTTAGACCAGTGACATCACTCTGTGACCTTTACATTTCCTAAAAACCAAACAATTCACTGTCAAACTGGGACTGGCTGATCTGCAGGTGAAACACCATGATGCTACCACATTTTCTTAGCAGAATTCTGTGCTTAACATTTAAGATACATGTCATCAAATCACACCATTTTTTTTTTCACTACCAGTGACGTCTGTAACTCCTCAATAGCCTGCCAGGTGCGTACATCTCCCCTAAACAGGGATCTAGGTTAACAAAACTTCCTAAAATGTAGCAATAACAAATTTAAAGGGGTATTAACACATTTTTAAAGTGATAATGAAGTAGAGGAGTAATCTCTGTAAAGCACTGTAGAAGATGTTGCTGTTCTATAAATAGGTAGCATAACTAAAGGGGATCCCACATTTTCTTCTTTATAAAATTCCCCTGTACTTAAATTAGTCTCCGGTCTAACCTGCCATGTGATGAGGACTCAAGGCCAGCTGCTCCTCAGCCGTTGGCTGCCAAATCCCTGCAATGTCATCGCTCTGTGTCACTTGTAGTGGTATCCTGATAGAGCTGTCACTTGGTGTGTCACCTAGAGTGCCTGAAAATAGATAGCACATTGAGCATCCCACATCTAGGAGTACACACAGACACACACGTGTGTGCAATATTATGTTTATTTTATATCCATCAACAGGCTTTAAGATTACGGCTTCTCCTAGCTAAAAATATACATATACAATATAAAAATATACAGTACATATACAATATAAAAATATAAATGATTCTCTCCTCTGTGTTGCTTCAGACATATCATAACCTCTGTATGACACAGTGCACGGTAATAAATAACCCTGCATTTTAACCAGAAGGAATATCCAACAATTTCTGTTAAAAAATGCAATATTTTTCAAATAAGGAATTTACATAGTATTTTCTTCCAAGGAGAACAAATCCATTTAGGAACTCTTGTGATATTGCAATGAAAAAAATGAAAATCAGGACAGTAAACTTGGAAGCCTAGAATAAAATAAATGGTTGGATCTCCTCACCTGCTCAATGAGAGCGCTGTTTGCTACATTGTCCTTTATGGCAAGAACATTTCCTTGTATGTCTCCCAAACATACCTTAACTCTGCCACTATTTATCCCTACTGCTTCTGGTATAAAGTGCTATGCAAACACAGTTACAGATGAGTCCAGTGCCATGTAAGCAGAACTAAAGGGAGAATTAGAAGGTGAAAGACAGAGATTTAGCACCTGCAGTGGAAAATGCGACATCCATAAGAATCTTTTAAGGTGCTCATATTAACTGGACTTTAGGTCTAAAGACTTATTTATCCTTTGAAATATGTATGACTGTCACTTTATATTCTGGTAGATAGAAAAAATGTGCTGTTCAACTACAATCTCTAACTTTAATTACTGTATACCTCTCATCTTACCTTCTACAAGCCAGGTACACATCCATAACGTATCGGGTATCCTTTATAACACCAAGGCTTTGTCAGGCCCAAGAGCAATCAAATCCCATTATTGCCTAGCATGGCTTTCATGAAATGTGTGAATATACAAATGACCAATTCACATAGCCAGTGTGGTTTTTCTGGAAGAAGTCAGAGCTGACCAGTTTAGCCAATGTTCAAAAGCTTAGGAAACCATGAAGTGAAGCAGACACAATAACAAAGCAGTAGGCAAGCCCCCTGAGCCTTAACGAAACATCTATAGTAGGTTTGAGTAAAGTAAATAGCGAACACATCTCCTCACAAGATTTATAGCAGAGATAGATAGGCTTTCCCCCGACTACATCACATCTGTAAGGATCCCCATAGCCGGTCTCTCTCCGGCTTTTGCTGTTTATGTTTATACGGTTAAAAACACTGCACCTTGTAGATATTCAGGTCGGAAGCGGCTGGAATAAGTCTTTGTTGCATTTAAACATTTACATAAATTGGCATTATGTAAATGTAAGGGTGCACTGCACACACGTGTATTATTAAGTGTGCATACATGTCTTTTATTTAAAGGCATGCTTCAGAACATGTGCGTACATACCTTTACACTGAGTGCCAAGTTAAATTCAGTGACTGAATGCTTATGAAAATAAACCAGCAGAATGCCAATTGTGGACTCACAGCCAGAGCAGTGGTAGTCGGCTCATGTGGCGCTAAAGGCAATAGTGAATGCGAGTACTGACTGTCACAAACTCATCACAATCTCATTTCTTCAGCTCTCAATACACTGTGTACACAGTAACACAAACGATTCTCTTAGACCAAGCTATTAACATTGATCACACTGGCCTTTTGGAGTATTTCACCAGACAATATTTTACAACTGACATGACAATTATAATAGAAGCAATCATTTTAAAAGAATCGAGTTATGAAAGATAAGTGGCATATTTATTGTATTTATGTGTATCATGACAATCCGCCTACAAGTTGTCCAGCTATTTACTAGCGTATTCACGCTGAACTAATGTGGGTTTCATTATCCATGGTATAAACTGCCAGAATGTAGCAATCAAAGTGGCATATACAACCACCACAACTTTACATTTCTGACGAAATACTGACAATGTGCAGTTATTATAATAGGAAACAATTCTCAGGGCCAGAGACTACACTCATCTTACGACTAACAATACCGGTAGCTACAATTTATTTTACACCGAGTTCAAAGCGTGAGAAGAATTCCTACCGTGCCTAGCATTTTTATTGCTGCCGGTTTACCTTTTTTTTTTTTTTTTTTTTTTTTGGAATATCCAGACATTATTATGTAATAAATTGTATCGACACCATAATTTACCAGCCCTAAGGTGCCAAACGAAATCCTGTGAATTTACTCCCACTCACTTTGGCAATGGGAGAATTGCAACATCACCATGAAGTTGTGCGTACATTTATATAACAGTGAATTCATGCTCAGCAATTTGATAAACATGCCCCAAGTTTTCACTTTTTCTACTTATTATATTATTATTAAAATAGTAATTAAACTTGACCTATGATTAAGCGCCCATAGCGTGAAACGCATTAGGGGGTGCCTCTTATAATTTTAAAACACTTTTTGCTACTTTTGAATCCTGTTTTTAACGATGAATTAATAAAATCATTGATTTTAACACGGGAGTGCCGGAGACTACTTCACATGCTACAAATTGAATGGGCTTTCCTACTCTGCGCACCCCACCTTTCACTATTGAGGATTATACACTGCTGAACCGTGGGAGTGAGCAAACCACGTCTATTGCTATTTCCGGTTTAAAACTAGAAACATTATTTGGTCATACCAGTGGTTATTTCAGAGGTATTTGCGCTTGGGGTATCTGCTTCTTCTGTTTTGGAGTTAGAATCGATCACCCATCCTTCCTCAAACAGTTTAGAGTCTACAAAAAAAACGAAAAGTAATATTAGCCCCAATCCACAATTAGAATAATGAAGTTGTTTATATACAATACAAAAAAAAATATAAAAACAAAGAAATGTGACAAAACATGAATAAGATCAGCAGGATTTCATATTAAAATGAACGATTGCAAGTCCACAGCCAAAATGGAAGTGTGTGTGTGTGCGGGGAGTAGGAACTTGCATGGCACAGTACATTGCATTGATTTGGGTTCCATTTCTCTCTTTTCCAATTGCAGCCATCTTTAATCTGTTACATTACAAACTCCCTTCAAGTCTGTTTTCATGGAAACTTTAGATAATACATATACGGTAAGTGCTGCAAAAATCCAGATTCATATTCACATTGGCTGCAATCCTCCAAAAATTAACAAAAGGGAGAGGACACAAAGCAATAACAATGATTAAACGTTTAATGGATACTGTATAGGAACAACTGCCGTGTAATCCCCAAACAGCAGTTTCCTTTATTTCTGGTTACTGGTCCTTTAAAGTAGAACTAGTGAAAAACAAAGAAAACATACGTTGTGCTGCACCTCAGCACTGATCGTTGGGCAGTAGATTACTGGCAAAAGACTGACTCCATCGCTGCATAAAAGTACTTTAATATCCTAAAGTGAACGTTCAGCGTGATGTAGTATGCCTGAAAATGTAACCACTCCCCCAAGCGATTAACACTGCCCGGTGCAAGCGCATAATGCAACTGCCAATCGGAAGCCTTCCTGATCTTGCGCATGCACTACTAAAATCAGTGTCATGTGGTAACACTTTCTGTACTTTTACACAAGATGGCAGAACCTACACAGAGAAGCCCAGCCAAGTAGCGGGGCAGGTATTAAGGACGCCTGTTCTGTTTTATATATATACAGCGGATTACGTTTATTTCTTTAAGACCATATATGACTCACTTTTTTTTTTTACTTGCTATAGTTCTTTTTTAAATGGGACAGATTCAATCACATCCAATAGATTTCGCTAACTAAGGGAGCAAATGGTTACAAGAGTTGTGGGAAATTAGTTTCTCAGTGAAGCCTAATTTTGTCGAATTCCTTCAATGCTCCACGAAAAAAACAAGTAAATGAAAATGTTCCCAGTCACGTAACCTGTGTACACTAAACTCCAGGAATACAAAGCCTGAGGTTTCCAAAACAGAAACAAATGTGTTTTAATTGCACACATTTCATTTGTTTCCCTTTCTCTTTTCAAAACCCGTTTCATCCCCAATTTTCACTATTCCTCGATTTTGATTTTTCCCTATAATATAATAAGAATAACACCTGGACCAGCAATATGAAACAGGTGTAGCCCAACACAATTATAACATTTCCACCACTAACAGGGGTCACGCAATACAGTAATAATGAAAAACTACAAAATACTCTTAGGCTGGATTCACACTGGATAATTTTCAGCTGAGCTTTTTTTAAATTATTTTCTATGGTGCAAAACAGAATAGCCTGTGTGAATTATCCCAGTGGAAACAATGGATACTATTTTTCAAACTCAGCTGAAAATCAGCTTGTGTGAACCCAGCCTTAAAGTGCACCCGTTCACTAGGGGACTCAAAGCATATGCGCTTTGAGTGTCCCCCAGCAAGTAACGCTGACAAGCTTCCCCAGTCAGTTACAGGGAAAGCTGTCAGCATTACTGGCTGGGGAGACTCAAAGC
>WMED01014618.1:0-13951 GCA_019650415.1 Pipa parva | reverse complement strand
CTGTGGTAGCTGTAGGTTGTGGGGGGACCAGTAGCTGCCTAGTAGTGCAAAGCCGGACGCATTTCGCTCCGAATGAGCTTCCTCTCGCGGCAAAGTGACTTTTGGTTTATTTTAAAACGCTGACCTATTGTTTCTCAGGGTCCTTACCCTTTTTAAGTGTTTTTAACCTATTTGTGTCATCTCCAAAGTCACCCACTTGGAAGTGTTTTTTGATTTAATAAAACTGTTTAGTGTGCACCAATTTTTGGAGTTCTGTTTTTATCAAGACACTTGCAGAGAAAGGGACAGTATTAAAAACTGTCTCTGAATTGGGCGATAACCCGGAAGTCATACTATTTAAATAAAGGAATCGGAGTGGCCGGTGTTTTAATTATCCTCCGGTAGTTTAAGAAGCACTAGTTAAAACTGGCCCCTCAAAGTGGGCTAGAATAGGGACCTATAAACAGGAACCAGGCAGCAAAAGTTGCCCCATTGAAGTGGGCTTAGTATATTCAGGGTAACCGGTGGCTCCTTTTGTAGTAAGCAGTAACTAAGACACAGCCTGCTGTGTTGCACAGCTTAGGCATCTAGTTTTGCTAATAAGCACACGGGCGCACTGCCTGTTTAAGAAGCTATGCTGATTCGGGTCCCCTCAATTCGCGCACACCTGGATACAATCCAACTTATGCCAATTGGGGTGATGTGAGGCAATCTGATCAGTCCAAATAGGGAACGATGCCTGTGTTGAAGGTGCTGACACACAGGTATACTCACTGAGGGAGTAATTGACTAAAAAGTGAGAATTCGCCTGTCGAATTCTCAAACAGCAAATTCCCATAAGAAATCACCACCTGCAACAATTTTGCCATTGTAAAGTCACAAACACGACAATTTTAAAGTTGCTACTGCTACAATCTTCTCATCTTAAACCTGATACAGTGGAATCAGTCGAACCTTTCTTGATTTGGCCATATAGCCACAGTAAGAAAGGCATTATTACCCCGAATACTGTATTATTTTAATACATTACCCATAAACTTTCCAGAAAAATTGCACACTCTCTCCAAAAAGCTGTAGACTATTTCATCTGGCATAGTAAAAAGCCACAGATATATGCCACTATACTCATCAAGCCATACTCAATAGGAGTTTTGGGCACCCCTAATATATTTGGAAATTAATTGTTATATTAATCTTTATCCTAACTTGTGTCTTGGGCACAGCTCGCTTCTGATTTAGACCTGGCACACCCCTTAGCAAACAATTGCAATTTAGACCTGGCACACCCCTTAGCCTCCGATTACAATTTAGACCTAGCACACCCCTAAATCTATAGATTATCTCAAAATTTATCAACCTTTAACTCCTAATTAAGAAGGATCAAGTCTGACTGGATGCAAAAGATAATTCTTCAAGCCACTTCTACACAATGCATCCGCCTTTGCACGAATTCACTCAATAAAAAGAAAATAGTCTAACCATTCCAGTAGTGCGACTACTTGTGTTTAATATAATGCAGCATCATGACTTCTTTCGGGCTAAAAGCCCTTTCTCAAATGATCCTTTAAACTTTAGTTCCTGTTTACGCAGTTCTTCTGCCTTGCTTCCCCAGCACAAGAAGAAAAAACATCTACTGTTCGCATTCATGTTCAGTAATAAAAATAAAATCCACACACAATAGAAAGTTGTACCTTTTTCCATTTATTCTACAGATATGGAACAGGTATTAAAAACAAACTACAATATAAAAAAATCCAACAAATGTAGAATATCAACTGTACAAATTCAATGCTTATTTAGAAGAATGCATTAGTGAGCACATAACTCAACAGCAACAATCAGTGGGGGGAAACCTGGGCTAGAAACACTCCAGTAGATGGAGATCCACTATGTCCAGCTAAGTTGGCAAAGACATACTGGGAGCTCTGAGTTTACAGTACAGTTAACTGTGAATGTTGCCCGACTGAAATGAAGGACATCTAAAGGATAAAGATTCCCCCCATCCTCAGCCATATTAATTAGTGCATAGAGCTGCTACACACAAATGTACACACAAATCTAGTAATGAAAAGCACAATGGCCATCGACTGGCACATATAGTATGTGTTCTCTTTGTTTAAATTGTTGTGTATACAAACATAACAGCTATATGCACTGCATTTAACTCACATAAAGGATTCCAGGAAAACACCATGTCACAGTTTCTTATAGAACAGTTTTTTTTTTCCAAATGGACATTTTCCCCTCTCAGTAAAAGTCATCACCTCTAGATGCCATTTTTTTCTAGCCATTTGGCCTTCTGAGAAATTACTCAAGATTAGTGGCAACTGGTATCAATGAGCATGCTTACAGAGAGTGAAATAGTAAAATGTGAAACTTTTTTAGTCAGCTGCCAGTGAATAGATGGTGCAAAAGGGCATAAGACTGGGCATTAGATAAACTGAACCACTTGGCTTGTTTTTCAGAAAACTGGAGGAAACAAAAAACAAAAAAAAAAAATTATACACACTTAAACAAAAGCCTAAATTATTCAGGCAACTGTACAGGGAAAGAAGATTGATGGTGTGTTTTCAGAGAGCCAACAAGAGGGATGGGCTGGCACAGACAAAGCAGATTCACCGTGAGGAGTTTGAGCTTGATCTGCTGCGATGACGGCGGCGTGCGGGCGACCGTGAACGACGACGAACTGGGGAGCGACGTCTGGGGGAACGTGACCTGCAGATGATAAACAGTTTGTTATAGAACATGTCACATTAAAATAACAGGTTGTGAAATGCATACACTACTTATTACAGAAAGTGTAAGCTACAACTTCTAGCAACCCCCCACCAGTCTTCTATCAGAGGAATGCAGAAAGTGTTAAAATGCACCCGTCTCCTCAAAACACCAATACTAATGTAAGTACTACTAATGAAATAAATATTTTTGGAAATATATATTAAAAAAAAAAAAAAAAAAAAAAAAAAAGAAATTTACCCTTAAACAGCATTTTCCTCTGTGATCTTCCCTGTCAGTCCGACGGGTTGGGCAAGGCTAAATGATGGTTGATATAGCTCCTCAAATCAGATCCCTGCTAGATCATGATTTAAGGGATTCCCATTGGAGGAGCTATAATGTCAATCATTTGGCCCTTCCCAACCCGGGAAAGAAAAGGCAGGCAGAGAGAAACACTGTTTAACGGTACATTTTTTAAAATACATAAATATTTACATAAATGTTTATTTTATTAGTCCAACCTAAATTAGTATTAGTGTTTTGAGGTGACGGGTGCACTTTAAATTAGGAGTTCGAAAATAAAAATACACAACCTTCTCCTCATCCGCGGAGGAGATCGTCGCCACATTGGTGGTGGGGGCAGCATTCGTCGAGGAGGACTAAACCTTCTTGGCATCACACGCATTGGTCTAGGGGTCAGAACAGCAGAAGCAGTGATTTCCTGTCCATCAATTTGACCTGTAAATATAAAATGTATAAATATATACAATTTATAAGCACACATACATACATATACACACACACACACACATGTTCCTCTGCATAAAAAAGTCTTTTTAATCTCTGTGGTTCTATCCACTAATCAGATTTGCTTGTAACAAGAAGACATTTTTAGTAAAGACACAATCTTCAACTGGATCTTAACTTTTGGTGTAAGAAAAACTATTGAGTAACATATGGGCTTAAAGTGCACCTGTCACCTCAAAACTATAATACTAATTTAGGTTCTACTAATGAAATAAACGTTTTTTGTAAATATATATGTATAAAATGTAACTTTATACAGTGTTTTTCTGTCATCTGCCCTGTCAGCCTGATTTTACTTTCCAGAGTCTGGTTGGGCGGGGCTAAATGATTGCAATTATAGCTCCTCCAATCAGATCCCTGCTAGATTGTGATTCAAGGGATCTGATTGGTGGAGCTATAATTGCAATCATTTATCCCCAACCAATCCAAATTGGGGATAGAAAAGTCAGGCTAACAGGGAATATGACAGAGGGGAATGCTTTATAAAGGTACATTTTTTAAAATACAGTGGTACCCTGAGATACAAGCTGCTCGAAATACGAATTTCTTGAGATATGAGCTGCGACTCAGACCATTTCATGTTTGAGATATGAGCCGCTGGGGCCAGAACCGATTAATTCCATTTCTGTTATTTTAAAAGGGGATAATTGGTTTGAGATACGAGCTGTCTTGAGCTACAAGCTCGGGTCACAGAACGAATTAAATTTGTATCTCAAGGTACCACTGTACATATATATTTACATTTCATTAGTAGAATCTAAATTAGTATTAAGAGTTTTGAGGTGACAGGTGCACTTTAAAAGGAGAACTAAAGGGAGACAAAAAATACCTTCTACTAAATTGAAACGTTGCAGTCACAGATTGAACTGTGCTGTCATTTCACTGCATGGAGGCAGACTTCACAGCGCTTAGGATGATAGAGGAGTCAGAGCGAAGCTCCACCCACTTAGTTGAATCGTCAGTGCAAAAGAGTTTACATGTCATCACATTCATTGGAGGGCCAATGAGAACGTTCCCCTCGCCAGAAAAAAAAGCATGCATTGATGTGTGCACTCTTTTGCATAAGTAGGTGGAGCTTCCTGCTAGCTCCTGTATCAGTTTAAGCACTGTGAAGTCTGCCTATGTGCAGTAAAATGACAGCACAGTTCAAGCTGTGATTACGTTTAAACTTACTAGGTTTTTTTTTTTTTTTTATAGGTCTCCATTTTTATTCGACCTTTAGTTCTCCTTTAGAGAATAAGAGACAATACAATTTACAGTTATTTCAATAATTTTCCCAAAATATGTATTTCTCAAATTCCCCATCTGCTTCTTTGGATCAAGGCCAAAGGATGTTGGGTAGAAACCTTAATACCAGCACTTATTTTCTAATCTGAATCTGAAAGCAGGTCACTATACATAGAAAACTGTACAGTGAGTGTAAAAACTGGCACCAGTGCCAATGCATTTAATATAGACCAGTGATGCCCGAAACATGTCATGCCCTGCAAATAAAGTCTAGTTTTTCTACCTGAGTTTTCTGACCAGTGGCTTCATCCATATACTTATTTTTTTAAATCTATATAGAAACACTATCTGAATAACTCTCCAGTTAATTCTATTCCCTTCCATTTACCTCCATCCATATGCTTTAACGCTTTATCCGCTTCATCTGCAGCTTCAAACTCCACATAGGCATAGCCCTTTGAGAGATGTGGGTGGTAGCGATCTACAGGCATATCTATCATTTTTATTTTACCATATGTGGAAAAGATCTCTAGAATATGGTCCTGGAAAACAAAAGTAAAAGCAGAAATGCTACTGTCAAACAGATGACAAAATCAGTGTAATAAAGGGTATCATTTAGCACAGGGGTCCCCAAATACCGGGCCATGGACCACCACACAGGAAGCGCGTCACCATTGTGCAGCTGGCAACACAAATGATCATACCCACCCTCCCACCGGTCTGTCAAATCTTTGCAGTTGGGGACCGCTGATTTAACATCTATTACAAAGGACTTACACCGTGATAGACATACTGTAAGCTCCTGTTGCAGCTTGTGCAATTTTAATCATATGCAAATTCAATTTCTATTTAGGTCTATAAAAATTATGATGTTCACTTGCACCATGTTATTTTTTTTTTTTTGTGTAAAGTACTTTGGCTCAAAAAATTACAAATTCAATTAATTCAATCTGCATTTAGAAGCTCACAAATACCTCCAAAAGAAAAAGAAATTTACTTTACATCTACTGTGTAGTTCAATCGGAAAGCCAGGGACCCAAATATTACAATCTGAACTTTTTTTGGCTTCTGCTTACTTTGCTTTGCAAAGGCATAGATTGGATAAGCATTATGTACATCACCCTCTGATTTATATTGTGAGTTCTTTGCGGCAAGGAAAATTCCAGCACAACTGTAGAGCAGAACCTATTTTGCTACAACTTCTCTATAAATAAGAGGAAACAAGAATGTATATGGGATTATTTTTGTATTAAATACCATCATTATGTCAACATCATGAGCACAAAGAAGTGCCTGTGGGTGTTGTAGAAATACTATTGCAGCAAGTTCAAAATTTTAAATTCAATAATTGGAATGCTTAGGTCTAGTAATTAACAGTCAGTAGCCGTCTGAAAGGACACCCCGACTAGTTATACTGTCTTGGCAGAAATACTCTGTAAGGCGCAATCTGCCTAAGTTTCTTCAAATAGCTAATACTATTGGCCTGTAATTTTACAAAAGCCCTTAAAGTATTAAAGAGCCAGACATTGTGCAATTTATTAAAATGGTAAGTTTCCGGGCTTGTAGATTGAGTTTTTTCATATTAACTGATTTTTTTTTAATTTTTATTAAATATATGTTGAGAGTAATGGAAAGCGCACAGAAATATACGAGTCTTGGAAGAATAATCATCTTGGCTGCTCTTATCCCCTCAGAAAAGTTCCAGTTTGAAAGTCGACAGCAGATCTTGGCCTTTAGCGAAGCGAGATATTTCAATATTATTGCAACTACACAAACCCTCCATAGTCAATCTTCACTGCATCATTCATTCAGAAGAAATAGTTATATTTAAATAGAAAGAAAGTCACACCTACACATGAGCTCCACTGACCTTTGTCACATTCCTCGTCAACCTCCCAATATGCACTTTGGTGGGACGGGGGCTTGGGCTCCTCCTCTTTCTCTCTTTTTCATCACGCTTTGGCTGTTTAGATCTTTAAATTAATAAAAAAAAAGGTTTAAAATCTGTGAAGATAGGAGGGATCTTCTTCAGAACTATTAACAGAATAAATTAAAAGAAGCAAACAAAAATAATAATGTGAAGAAAGGCTGTTAATGGACTAAGGGAATCCCCAAAGTAAAGACCACTTTCACATATGGTTGTGTAGTATTGATAACATAATACTATAAAACCTGTAATCATTGCTATTTACATTAAAAAAAACAAATAACTTACTTGGAACGGGAGCGTCTTCGGTTATCATGTCGGCGCCTGGAGGGACTGGGGGAACCAGAAGAACTGCTGGAACTTGAACTGCGGGATGAGCTGGAACTTCCTGATCGGCTGGAAGCAGAGGAAGAGCTGGACCCTGAGCTGGATCCAGAGCTAGAACCAGATGAGGAACTAGAAGAAGAACTGGAACGGGAACGACTGGGAATAGTATACAGAAGAAATCGTATAAACACCACCTTATCTTGTCTCATGACTAACATACAAGTATTAAGATATCCCTTTTCCTATCCCTACACTTACACGTAACCAAGGGAACACTGCTATAAAAGGAAGGAAAAATAAATCTGCTTCTCTGTGCAACCAAATCCCATGCTTTCCGCCATAGCCTTCAATAAGACCATTGTGAATCATATAAAGAGATAGGGAAGGGAGCAATCAGTGTGCCTGGTACAACTACAATAATAATATTTGATAAATGTACCCTAGAATGAATTAGCACTCAAGTCTAAAGCAGAAAGTGTGCCCCTACTCATCCAAAAAATCCAGCATGAACATCTAGATCAGCGCTTCTCAACCTGTGGGTCGAATGACAATTTGCCAGGTGTTGCCTAAGACCAGCGGTTCTCAACCTGTGGGTCGCGACCCCATCCCACAGGGGTCGAGAACCGCTCCGGCACACGGAAGTGCCCGCTGGAACCCATCTTATAAGGGTTCCTGCGGGGTGACGTCGGCCGCAAACGTCACCTCATGACGCGTGACATGATGACGTTTCGGCCGAACGTCACCACGTTACGTGATGATGTTCGGCCGAAACGTCATCACGCGCGGTGACGTCAGTGCCGGGGGTCGCCACCCCCCCAAAAGGTTGAGAACCACTGCCTAAGACCATCAGAATCGAATTTTCAAACAGTGGATTCCCATATCAACGTCACGACTCTGACAATATTCCTATAATGAAGTCACAACTGCCACAGTAGCAGTCCAAAAACTTGTTATTGGGGTTGCCAACTCACAGGGAATCGTAAGGGTCACGGCAATAAAAAGATTGAGGACCACTGATCTAGATCAAAGGCTGAAAAGAAAAGAATAGTTCATTCAGATCAATGCATACTGAATTTCCTTTTAGGAACACCAAGAACAGTCCAAAGTAGGAAAAGCCACTAATTTTAATCTTAGTGGCCATTTTATTCTGCAGAGGGCCTTAGCTTCCTAATAATTGCCCCTCGAAAGGCAAGAGAAAATTATTTACTGTGAGAATGGCTCACTCTAATTCATGGCAAATATTCAAATGCATTTGTAAATATTTTATGTCTTCAATCAAGCTTAAAAATGTAATTGTGGTCACTCTTTTTTTTTTTTTTTTAAATCATTACGATATCAGATATGTTGCTAAGCAGACTTCACCCAGCCCCACTGACTTCTATGATGCTTTAGATTAAGGGTCTCAAGCACGTGTCCCATAAGGCTTTTATCTGTGGCTTACAGGGCACCACAGTGTCAGAGACATCATTGAATGCTTCCCGCTCAGATACAGATAAGGAACTGGTGTTCACCCAAGAAAAAAATTGGCAGGAGGCAGAATGTATCAAATTCAGCAGATCAACTTCACATTTTTTCTATGTTTGGCCCATTTATGTGGCTGGATGGGCCCTGCACCCCTGACCTTAAAGTGCTCCTGTCACCTCAAAACCATTACTAATTTAGGTTGTACTAATGAAATAAACGTTTTTGTTATTTCATTACTAGAACCTAAATTAGTATTACAGTTTTGAGGGGACAGGTACACTTTAAATAATACACAAACAGGAAGTATAACCCTATGGCACATTTTTTAAAGCTAAACATCATACTATAAAGAAAATTCTTATCACTTTACATGAGTTATTATAATCACATCCAATAGCATACCTGCTGCTGCTACTTCCAGTAGAGGCACTGCGCCTCTTTCTTGTCTTATCACGTCCACGATCCTTATCTCCAGCTTCTTTGCCTTGGGTCTTTTCTTTGGTCCTTTCTTTTGCCCTATCTTCTGACCTTTCTTTCCTTTTGCTGGGTGAAGGGGCCCTGAAAGTAGGAAGAAACAGAAGTTGCAATTTACATGGGGTGAAATACATTGCCGAGGTAAGGCTAAACAATGGTGGTCTCATTCATGTTCTTAAAAGTCAGTTTGGGGATTTGGTTCCCCTTTAAGAGAATCAACAAATGGAAAAGCTATGGATGGGATAGGAATAGAAGAAAAAAAAAAACATGTTTTTTTTATTAACCTTTAATTATTAATCAAACTAAATTGTCATTAAAAAAATGGTGGTGCAGATGATAAAAGGACATCCAATAAAAGTTTAAAAAAAACAAACAAACAAAAAAAAACAAAAAAAAAAAAAACACCTTTCAGCTACAGTTAAATGAGAACTTAAAGTGCACCCATCACCTCAGGATTATTACATATTTTATTAAAGTATATGACTTTATAATGTAAATCAAGTAATTAGGAACCAAAAAAAGTTTGCATATTGAAAATACACTTACTTCAATCTCAGCCTGATTAGAAAACATAGAAGCTGCCATCTTCATTTTGAACTGCCACTCAATCACTACAGGAACGCCCCCTAACAAGCAGGCTCTCCTTCCCTATCTCCAGATCTCATGTGCACGTGCACTAGCATTATCAGGTTACACTGTGCAGTAGCATCCCCCCCCACTTTTTTTTTTTACTGGGCAGGCTCAAAGCACATATGCTTTGAGTCTGCCCAACCTAGAGGTGCGCGATTGTGTCATGAAGCCAGCTTGTCAATCAAGTAAGCCGGCTTCACAGTACAGCCTCCTCAACCCGACTTTCTGCTAGGCTGCTAGCAGAAAGTCAGGCTGAGAGGCAGATTCATCGTGGGATAACTTTTAAAAGGTAAGTATTTTTTAATAGATTAAAATGAAAGTCGTTTATTCTAGCATGCTATGCTAGACTAAACAATGTCATTTTCAGGTGACGGGTGCACTTTAACTGCTCGTTAGACTATTGGTCATTCAACAAGTAATGTAAAAATATGTTTAACAATACTGCTCTTTCTGCCAGTGCTGCCTCCTGTTGCTTGACTTATCTATCAACTTCCAGTGTCATAATCTCCCTTCTGGTTCACACTTCCTCTTCAGTGTCACTGATGTGAGCAAGCACTGAAGCAGCATTAAGTCATAATACAGATTATGCGATTGCTCACATCAGCAATGGAGAAGAAGCAGAAAGTGAAGGGGATCCCAATGCTGGAAGCAGAAATGAAGTTTGATAATCCAAGCAGCAAGCGAGCAGCTTTGTTAAGTATAAATATATATATGTATGTATGTATATTATGTCTTGTGAGAATTAATCCATAATTACTATTTTCTTATTGGTGCAGCTAACAACACTGTGAGATGATGGTCTCAGAGCCTACTCTCCCTTTGCCCTTGCAGTGACTAAGGTTGATGATTCAGAACCTTGCTGGGGCCTGACTGGTCTGCCCAAGCTTACTAAATGAAAATGCAGAGAATATCAATACCAATGCAGACAGAAGCTGCTAAGGAAGCAGCATGAAGAGGAGCATGCTGGTAAAATAGTTCAGGCCAGCTACATTTAACTTTCTGGATCACTGAATGCAAAAACAGTAAAAGATGAGCAGAGTCCCTAGAGGCTGAATGTGCTCTCTAAAGGGAGACTGAAAATATTTTCACAACCAGCACCTGAAAATTATGACACAGTAAACCCACTTATAAAGTTAAACTGATAAGATTTCAGCAGTGGCTACTGCACATACAATGCATAGGAGGAAGCAGAGAAAGATTAGTTGGAGGATAATGAAATGGATGGGTGGTACATTATTTATCGCATTATTGAAGTGTAGTCAGTTATAGGTGGCAAAGTAACATAACCATCTAACGTGTTCACCTCATGCCAGTTTGGACACAGATTACAGAAGACATGGAACTTTGAGTGCAGTGGCACAAAAGCTTTGCAGATTTCAAAAAAGTATTTAACTCTTAACAGTGAGTTTTATAAAAGTGTAACAATGCCACAAAGTGTAGGAGGGGGATGGTCTATAAGTGCACCTGATACACCAATCCATTTTGCCCTGCCAAGTGCAATTTATAACTGCAGGCAAGCTTGTTTGACATGTTTAATTTGAAACACAAAAAACAAAGCAAGCAGCACTTTAGAAAGTTAAACGCATCTTATGGTTGTACACTTTCATTTCATATAAAATTCCTGAAAAAAGCCCTCAAAAAGTTGCTATATTTGAAAATGCTTTAGTGGTCCTGACTACAAGCAGCTATTAAACACAAGTCAGCATATCACTTAAACACACACAAAACCACTGTTTTAATTTTTACAAAAAGATAAATGGCTACACGTGTACTGGCATACACAAATAGCATTTAAGATTCTGAACAATAAAAACGTGTTCTTAGCCACACAAGTCCATCAATACAGAGAGTAGTTTTGTCACCACAAACAGTACAAGCGTCTACCAACATCCTAAAGTTGACAGTTTTTCCTAGGTTTCCTGCAATGAATACCTGTTTGACAACATACGTTAAAAACCTTTATATAACAAAAATCTTTATTCTAATAAAGTTAAAATACTAAAGTCACAGAAGCCTTAACAGTTGTCCATTCACAAACTGAAAATGTTTTAAAGGAACACTCCGGCCAAAAAAAACCCATAACATTTATGCTAATTACCACTTTATTAAATACAATTCATTATCAATTTTTTTTTTAAAAAAGCTACAATTTTTCTCTGTAACTTTTCTCTGTAATTTTTATCCGTGTTGCAACCTCCATCTTCAGACTCTGCCAGCGACCCTACGGCATCCCAAATCACACGATCCCTTTCACAAGTGCATTCCTCTTCAGCCGCACTCCTAGTGAAGCCCCGCATTGGCACTTCCTAGAAGTCACATGGGAGAGCATGCACGTGACCAATGTGTCCTCCCTGGATGATGTGCACACTCTCCCATGTGACTCGTAGGAAACGCTGATGCAAAGCTTCACTAGGAGCACAGATGGAGAGGAATGCTCTCCTGGGAGGGATCAGCTGATTTGGGATGCCGTAGAGTCTCCAGCAGAGTCTGAAGATGGAGGTTGCCACACGAAAGTGCTGTACAGCACTTCTTTACAGGTAAGAATTGTAGCTTTTTTAAAAAAAATTGATAATAAATTGTATTTAATAACATGTGGTAATTGGCATAAATAAATGTGATTTATTTATTTTTTGCTGGAGTATTCCATAAAACAAAAATCTTATGCACAAACAATTTATAATGGAGGGCAATCTAATTAGCAAGGCTATCCTTAAAACAAGAAATACAACCAGACAAAAGAATTGCAAAAATACACAATGGCTGACATACACTGGCATTCATCACCAGGACAAACTTTACCAAGGTCTAGTAACCCACAGCAACCAGTTGTTTTCACAATTCTAGTTTGCCTGTATCAGTGAATGCTAACAACTAATTGGTATGGGTTTCTAGACCAAATAAGATTACCATGTTGATGAATTACCCTAACAGTATATTAGAGCGAATGCCTATTAGCCTGTAATTTAAAGGAGCACTAAACCCTATGAATTAAAAGAACTTCAATTGTATTAAAATTATGTCTCAACAGTTCTAAACAGTGTTTTCCTCCTCAACAACTTTGTTCTTTTGTGTTGTTACACCCCAGTTTGTTGATAAAATGCCCAATGACCATTCCTGCCTACAGGTCTGCAATGGACACAGGTGCATTTCAAATTGGGTAAAATTAACTGCATTTGTAAAGGAGTCACAGGCTGCCACCTAACATATACCTCCAATTGAGACAAAGCTGTATCGGATGGAGGGAACAAAAAAACAAACAAAACTGTGATCTAACTAAAAGTAATCACTGTAAAACTTTATAACAGTTGTATAGACTGTATGTACAATTTTTCCAATTATGATTAGCCTTGTCCCAGCTTAATATTTAAAATAGCATTCAGATACCTCACACAATCATTTATTTCTATGGTGAAAACGCTAACATGAACATGTAACTGAACATCAACTGTGCTGATTACAATGTCTGGTGCAGCCAGTTTAATAGACAATGCAAAGTCCAATCAGAAGCAAGTAGAAAGTAGACAGATCCTGCAGGGTAAGAGCAGAATTTACAGCTGCAAAAGCGAATGTTTCAGAGAGATTACAATAGGAATGTAGAACATTCTCAATGTAAATCATTCCCCAGTATACATGAACATATCCTACACCTTGGTCTTTGATGGAGGTGCAAGCAACAAACAATAAAACTGCACACAGAGTGGAGACAATCTTTAGGAAGATTAATGACACCAATCATTCCCCAGTATCTATGGAATCATGTAGATAGCAGTTACATCAATGAGCAGGGAAATCATCTAAAGTGGTCTAACTGGCCCAAAAAATGGATTATAAATACAGGCAGCTTCATTTAACCCCTTAAAAACACAACACCCCACAAAAGTCCACACAGGACTAGTCTGACAAATGTCAGTAGACATGACTGGATGCGAGAGCTTGTAGACAGACTGCAGTAACGCTAAAGGCCACGTATGGCTTGGTCGAGCTCCATTAGTATGACTGCGGCCTGGATCTGCTAGGAACCCTTGGCGAGCCACGGCGCTAAACGTAGCCTGACATTTATAACCCAATACAGGCACTGATATCTTCCTCATCCTTCCCCATGACCGTTTCCCCCCCGTCCCGTGCACAGAGAGCATCCAGCCTCCAGGATGGAACAAGATTACCGCGTGGCTCTTACATTTTGTTGCTCTTTCGCGGCCTATCTTTCCTCAGATCGGACAAGCCGTCGCGCTCGTTCTGACGCGCCGCCGCCATCTTGTTACAAAAGCTTTGGTCGCTTTGCTGGTGACGTCAGCGCGTTCTAGATCGTCGTGACTGAATTCTAGTAGGCGTGGCCGTGGTGCCTCCTGTTAAAGAAGTCAATGTGAAACGCAAGTAGTTTAGGTACGGTCTTAATGAGTT
>WMED01014617.1:0-13951 GCA_019650415.1 Pipa parva | reverse complement strand
TTATTTAAGGGGAGCACGAGGGATACTGGTAAGCGGAGATGATAGTGCATACTATAGGAGTCAACACACACACACCGGGTACTACGGAACTGGGTGTCACTGGAGGAACTGAAGCAACCAGCCCGTTATGCCTCTGGAGGCACCAAGGCGAACTGAAACTGGGACAAGTGCAGAACAGTGTAAAAAACAAGAAGGGAGTGGATTCTCTTTACCACAGTGGGGTTGGTACTGGATAATGCTGAGGTGCAGAGTCTAGGGAGCCTCTGGTCTTCACCTTTAAATCCCAGCAAGGGTCTTTGTGGTGAGGAGGCTCCCAGCCCTTGGGTTAACCTCCCCTCTGTTGCCAGCTGGCTGAAACTTTTGGGGGGTTACTGGCTAAAGTGAGAATTCAATGATCGAATTTGCAAACCTCGACCTGGCAGCCTTCTAATACACAGCAGAATATAGATGGTATAAAAAAATCATTGATCTCTCTGACACTTTAAAGTCTAAAATGGTTGGCTATAATAAATGCACATTAGTCACAATAGTCAATCATCACAATGTCCATGTAACAATTGTCAGCCTTAATGCAGTAAATATAAGATTAATCACTTACGGTTAGACACCAATTGTTAGTGTATTTAGCATTATATATCTATTCAAAAAATTTTTTTCTTTATATAAATTTTTTCTCTCTATCTCTTGGATAAAAATTAATATTTTCATTATATAGTAATATATAGGTATTCCAGTGGACCAATGTAATTGCAAGTCACAGTGTATATGACTCAGAAATATTTCAATACATATACTATTAAATTAAATTCACTCTTAAACCATTTAATAACTTTCAGTTAAGCAACTCTGTATTAAAGGACGGTTCATCTAGAAAATGAAAACCAGTGAATTAATAAGTAGTGAATATATTAATAAAAAAACTACATTTACTGAGCATCATGGGTAATGAGAATTATACCTTTAAATCGCAGATGTAGTCATATACACAGTGACAAGCAAGGATAGGGCACCATATATATATATATATATGTAGTGGGAGTGCTAGTGTATCATAGATAAGGGAGGTATCACATTGTATCCGAATACATATTAAGATTATCACTGATCGCATATTTGGAACGCATATGCGTTCTAAAGACAGGAAGTGATACGTAATGAGTCACTTCCGGTTACCATACCACAGTATATTATAAGGAATTAAAAAATAAACACAGAAGATAACGATTTAGAATGGATCTGGGAGGAGTAAAAATGGGATGGCAATTTGACACCTCCAGCCTGACATCACATTGAATAACTAATACAACGGCCAAACTATTGGAACGCATATGCGTTCCAAAGACAGGAAGTGACACATACACATGTCACTTCCGGTTACCGGATTAAGGCACACAGCTTAA
Source organism: Pipa parva (assembly GCA_019650415.1). Taxonomy (NCBI): domain Eukaryota; kingdom Metazoa; phylum Chordata; class Amphibia; order Anura; family Pipidae; genus Pipa; species Pipa parva. The sequence goes on along the minus strand of WMED01014617.1, from coordinate 12,551 downwards.
TAAGGAGCCCTATAAATACACGCTCAATTATCACTAATTTACAACTCCTGATGAAGGACCACAGTTCCAAAACGCGTTGAGTTGGGGAGCATGCCAAGTGAGACTGCCCAGGACCACTAGAGACTGTTCCAAGAAACGGTAGTACCCCCATACTTACACATTTTTCACAAAGAGACAAAATAGCAATTTTTTAAGTGTTACCTCCTCACATATGTCTGTGAGCAAATTTTATTGTTTTTAAGCAGCAATATATTAAAAATTGATTTGTACATGGGTACACAGCTGATGTTTTGAAAACTCTGAAGTGGTTCACAGCTTGAGAGGATTAAGTGTGTTGTATGATAACAAAGATTTCCACATTTTTGACATAATTAGCCTGGAATAGGCTGCTATTTGGAAAAGTTGCAACCTGAGAGAATTGAGCCAAGAGTGAACCTTGGGATCATAAATGTGAAATTACAAGCCTTGATTGGACTAGTATCTGGTGAGCGCTTAAATAGCACTCTGTGGCATGTGGTGTTGTGTGTCTATTTATACTCACAATTGCACTTGTATAATTGGTACTTTTGGTTTCCCCTTAATATTTCATTATTACCCAGATAAAGCACTATATTAGTGCTTTCTGTTGCGCTTTTCCACAGAGTGTTGTGCAGTGGATTCCCATAGCAAATCTGCAACTGCGACAATTTTTCCATTGGAAAGTCGCGACCATGAAAATATTCTCAAAATAAAGACGAAGCTGACACTTTAGCAGTCTATTGCGACTGTCTTTAGCTGGTGAATTCACACCTTTATGCAACAATTCAGACTTTACCAATAACCCCCTTTGTGGATTCAGGAACAGCAGAACTACCCCAGTCACTAGATCACTTGGAGTGTAGTGTACCTTTAAGCACGGAGCAGTGAAACCAAAGACTTGGAGCAGCCAGGCAGAAACAGATCTGAAGATATACTGGAAGGCGAGGCTGCAGAGCTGACACTCAAGGGGTCTGCAATGGAAGCTGAGGGTGAAGCACGACTTCTGAGAAGGCACAAAAAGCAGGTCAAAGAAGAGTAAAATCTAACAAGGCACAGAAGATGACATTGATGCTAGAGCGCAGTGTAACAGCACACTCCCCTTTTTGAATTTGGCACCGCTGATGTCATACGTAATATCAGCGGCTCTGGATTGGCTTAGAACCTGAAAGCACTGGGGGAATCAGGAGCCCCAGCACTTACTGGCATTTGAGAGCCGGTCAGTGCACAAGGAGTGCCTCTCTCATAAGTAATAATATAGTATCCAAAATAACCAAAACCAGTATTCACAGCAATATAAAAATATAACCACAAGCAAATACTAAAATGTAAAAACATTTGATTAAAGTGGAGTGGCAGAGTGGCTGGCCTACCATGGATTAGTTGTTTGATTGAAGACCTCCTCTACTGAACCATTGTGGTTCCATTTTGTTATGCCCCCCATTTATGTTGGGTTCCATGGGATTCCATACCTCTACTCTAATCTGGGAATTGGGTTCAACTGTGTACAAGACAGTAGCAAAATTATTCAATGGTGCCTAATACTCTCTTTATATAGTAGCCATAGTAGCCAGTACTACACTAGAAATATTGCAACGCAGTAATGCAGTGTTGCAATACTCCGTGGGGCTTATTCATCAAAGTGAGAATGCAATTGAAGTTGATTGTCAATATGCGTCATTTCGGATCATTATGCTCTGATGATTGCAAATTTTCTACTCAATAAGTGACAGATTCTCATAGTGATGCAGCGGACAGTGTTGGACATGTTCTCTTGCATAGTGCATCATAGTCAGTTGGACAGTAGGAATCCTGTCATCAACCCTCTAATTCATCACTTTCATCTGGCAAAGTAAACCTGGCAGTACGCCTTGTCGAATTCGCTCCTTCAACATACTCTGAGACTTAAATGATTAGTTGAATTACCTGAGCAGGCAAAGTGATGTGAAGTGCTCTATAAGTCCACAGCCATCATAAGCATCCAAAAACTGTGAATTTACCACATCGTAGAGTCTGCTAAATACCAGAATATAGGGAAATGGTGAAATAAAGAAAATTCAGACCTTTACGTGACTGCTTGGAATAATTTCCATGTATCTCAGCATAAGGGTCAGCCCAAAATGTCAAGTAGCACTGTGTTACTGTGCCAGTTAATTAATCAGTCCCCTGTACTACAGTGTTAAAGAACCCAGTACTAAAATGCCCAGCAGATCATAGACACTTACACCGACAAAGTCTTGCCTGTAAAAATGCTGTCACCTGGAGCCCTTCCCATCATTGTTTCCTCGTGAGATTAATGTACCAGGTCATTAGTAAAAGAAACAAGAGAAAGAAATATTTCCCTTCCTGATAGGTAACCAGAAAAGAATTTCTATGTTTATATAAAGAAATATGACATCAGAAAATAAATGATCTCTTAATCTCAGCGATATTTGTCTAGAAAATGAGTCATTTTAAAAAGGTAAAGAATAAAATGTTTCTGAATGTGACAGTGCAAAATGTGTTATGTTAAAAAAAAAGTGATTGATTCTGTACATGCATGTACCAAATGAAATAAACACATTGGGGGGTATTTGTCAAAGTAGGAAAAAAAGCCTCGGGCAAAAAAGTTGCGGCAAAAAGTCACCGCTTAAAAATTTGCTGCTGGTAAGTCGCGGCTAAAAAAAAGTCACCGTTGCAACTGACTTAATTGATGAAAAATATTCACCAGATTGAGAGTGGTGAAAATGTATGATTCTCTATGGGAGATGGTTGCCCAAGTCCCCAAACTTTTCACAATGAAAAATTCAACGATACAAATTTGCAGCAAAAAATCCACCAGCGGAAAAGTCGCAGCAAGAAAATAAATGGCAACAAGTCACCGGAAAAGCGACCAATCAATTAGAAGAGTGAAAAAAGGTAAAAATGACCTGGGTAAATACCCCTAATTTCCTTTTAGGGACATATTAACTGAAGGTAGATATTTTTATTATCCCATTTTCAAATGTATTTAATTTTTGAATGTAAATTTAAATTCCTTTGAAAAAGAAAATAAATTCAATTTTGTCACATTTCTTCACTTTTTTGCATTTGTACCATAGGAAAAAATGGTTTATGCCAGGTCAGGAGTGATCATTTTCTTTTTGGTAAATTTACTTTCCAATATAATAATTGCAGTGAATGAGTAGCACATTAAGATCAATAACACAAAAAAATTAAAAAGACATCAATAAAATTCATGATTTTTATCTTCAAAAGTGTTGTATTTGATTAAATGCCATGCCAATTCATATGGGAATTTATTTTTTTCTCTGGTTTTACTGGTTCTTTAAAAATTATACTTTGCAATCTGCTTAACGTGCCACACACCAATACTGCCCTTTCTTCTCTCTTACAACCCCGTATCTCTGGAATTCTATACCCCTTTATCTCAATCAATAACAATAACTTTGTACTTTCAAAACTAAACTGAAATCCTTCCTCTTGGAGCTTTAGCACTGGTTTTTATGAATATATTATATATATACTTTCCTTAAGTAGCTATTTATGGCTGGTATTTATAGACCAGTGACTCAGCACTTATTATCTTCCTATCTGTGTATGCAAATCTTTCTCCCATTTACATTGTAAGCTCTATGAAGAAGGGACTTCCATCCTCTTGTTTCAATTACCACTTGGCAGTTAGGGACTAAAGGATGAAATCACCTGTCGAATTACCTCACCAAAATAGTTGCAAATTCACTTCTCCTTATTGATGAAGCTGCAAATAGAATTGTCGAACAGGCGGACTGCTATGGACACAGTCACATGCATAGAGTGGCGAATTCAGATGAATAGAAGCAGAATGCGAAGTCATGAGGAGTGTTGTGAATTCCTTCAATGAAGTGCAGTAGCATCATCCTCACCATATTCCTTTAACTAAAACATTGATCTTCCGATGAACTTTATGGAAATTTTCATGAAATAAGCAAGGGGGCTAGTACTATGTGACATACAGGGAGGCAGAAGAGAGCTGCAGCTGGCAGTTTTCATCTCACGATTCTGGGCATAGGAGCATGAAATGAAAGCTGATTGAGTAGTGGTACATCTAGGGATATTTACAAAAGTCGTAAAAAAAGAATAGCTATTTTTCACAAAAGAAGCAGGGTTAGTTGGTGAAACTGGGAATAGAAAAGGAAGAGGCAAGTATAAGTAAATGTGGGAGTAATTGCTGAATGCAAGATTTTCCCCACCCAACTACCAGATATGTATTGGAGTTTGGAGAGAAGGTTTGTCATGGCAGACAGCAATGGTCCCGAGAAATGGGGCGGTTGAGGATGGCACTTCAAGGAGAGAAGTTGAGGATGACACTTCAAGGAGGAATCTAGAGTAGTTAAATTTGTAAGGATCGGTACTTACCCACTTGGTCCGCTCCAGCGTCGGGCATTGTGGCGCCGCGGGCCTTCCGGGTTGCGGCCGCCGCGCATGCGCACTGATGTCATAGTGCGCACGTCGCGGCGGCGCGCTTTTTAAAATCAGCTGACTGGCGCGATCAGCTGACTGGCTCCCTAGCTATATAAGGGTGCCTGTCAGATTGGTCAGCGCCTGATTATAGGTTCACTACCTTGGTTAAGTACAGACCCTTTACCCTGGTAATCCTCTATTCAAGCCATAGTATCTTGCCCTGCTACAGCCTTGTATCCTGCCTTGCTTCAGCCATTGTATCCTGTCTTGCTACAGTCTTGTATCCTGCCTTGCTTCAGCCATTGTATCCTGCCTTGCTACAGCCATTGTATCCTGCCTTGCTACAACCATTGTTCCAGCTTTGCTTGCCTGATCTCCTTGCCTGTTTGGTTCATCTAGGGAAGTGTTCCGTAATCCTGCTCTGGTACTCATTCCTAGGAGCCGCGACCTGGGTTCCCTCCGCGGCGAAATCCTAACCTTCTTGCGGGGGCTCTAGGCGAAAACCGGGGGTTCTTTAGACTCCGCGCCCTAGTGACTGTTTGCCTTGGCGGGTTTTACGGCTGCCACCTCTTCTTCTAACGTAAAACCCTAACAAAATTAAGGTGCCAATGTAGGACATTGGGGTACCTTCTTGGAAGTCTGGGTTACTTTTTCAGCTGGTGGCTTGTGTCTGATAGGACATGTTTGTTCCTTCAGGAATCAGTCAGCCATTGGGGGAGTTATACATTATGTAAATGTTGTGGTTATACTCATGTTGAAAAATATATGCTGTTGCCTCTTCAGTCAAATCAAAGTAACATCGGTGCGTTTATTAAAATAATGGTAAAGGGGTTATGAAATGGTAGATGGATCCCATAGCTGTTCATCAAACCTTCCAGAATCATAAAAAAATTAAAATTATCTCAGTATTAATAATTAAAGTATATTAAAAAAAAATTTAAGGTGGAAAACCCCTTTACTTTTGCACTGTTGCAGGTGAACAATTTAAATCAGGTCAATCAGATGTAAAATATTTAGCACATTCCCCACAACACCTCACTAGTAGATGTGAGGATATTCAATAAATATGCCCCAAAATCTAGACAAATGTTAATAAAATTTACTTGTTACATTTTCTCTTCAGATATAATTGTATTGAATTAACCCAAGAAAACATAGGGCCCACCAAGGAAGCTCAAATTGTGGGTTCAAATATACAATCATGTTTGTCAAATTTACTAAAATCAAAAATAATGTTTTATGACTTTTTTGCCTTTTTTTCATCCCTATTTTTCACTAGTTTGTAGCCATTTTTTCTCCTCCCCTGACGCAGGCGCAATGACATCACTCATCAGCGCCGGCACTTTGGGGGACCGCACTGGTGAGTGACGTCACCTTTTCGGCACTCTTTGCCAAAAATGTTCGCCACTACTGCCCTACAGGGTGACAGTAAGAACTACAACATCATCTAATTGAGATTCTGTTTGTATACTACTAGGAAACAAAACTCCAAAATGAAATAAACACACTGAAGTATGTGAGAGGACACAAGAATGTTGTTTTTTTAAATAATTTCTGTAAAAATGGGATTGGCGAACCTTTTTGGCACAGAGTGCCAAAAAGGTGACGTCACTCACCAGCGCATCCCCCAAAGTGCCGGTGCTGGTGATTGACATCATCACGCCTGCGTCGGGGGAGGAGCGCACATGCATCGTGGGAGGAGATCTCCCCGGCAAGCGAGCGCTCCTTCAGTGCAGGCCATGAATCCGGCCTGAAAACTGTCAGATAGGGTCCGCGGCCTGTACTGAAAGCAGGCTTGGCGACAGCTCACGTGCCAACAGAGCGGGCTACAGTGACTATTGTATGGAAAGATTATGGCAAATCTACTAATCTCTGGATTTCTACTGTAGTTAATGTTGAACTACAACCAATAGCTGAGGATGATGGGTGCTGCTTTTCTAAAAAAAAATAAGTTCCTTACATGTCATTTCTTTCAGATGGCAATGGAGTTCTGTGGAGGTGTCACTATAACTATTGGAGATTTAATTTCCAAAATCAAAGGTTCCAGAAAGATGGATCGCCTACATCTGCAGAATGGTGTTACAGGTACAACAGGATTTAATTCTACTCGCTGTCTCACTAGGAATTTAATTCACTCATTTTCTAATACTGAGGACTACAGTAATAGCATTGCTGATCCCTTCCTTTGCTTTGAGATTTTTAAACATTCCTTTTCCAATCTCTGCAGGGACTGAGTTTCATCCATGAAAAGAAAATCATCCACCAGGATAATACTTGCTAAAACCGTTATGCCTACGTAATCTGGTCATGTTAAAATAAGTAAGAGAAATTTGCAGTGTGTAAGAAGAATGCATGGTGCAAAGCTTTGCTTCATGTAGAATGTGTGTTTGGTAGAACAGTTATTGACTAGACTAAACCTATGGCTTTAGTATTAGTATTCGTAAAAGGAAATTACAATTTCAGCTTACTACTATTTCATTTACAGGTGATTTTGGATGTGCGACTAAGCTACAGAATGAAGAGTCCAAATTTAAACTGGATTGCAAGGTATGTTACGGCTTTTTTCAGTAACATAATTTCAAATAGGTTAAACAGCAAAGTGAAAACACTTCCTATCCAAATAGCCTAAATCAGGGGTCTGCAAAGTGCAGCTTGTGAGCCACATGCGTCTCTTCAGCCACCTTGTTGTGGCTTAGATCGCATCTCCCTAGCCCCGCCCATGACTTCTGACGTTTCTGACGCTCTGAATGGACGGGTCATGTGACTGGGAAGAATGCACTCCTCCCCTTTGTGGCTCAAAAAAAAAATGTCTCCAGTGGTAGAGGGAACAAAATGGCTCCTCTCCAAAGTTTGCCAACCCCTGACCTAAATCATCTATAACTAATGCAAACAGCCCAAAGCCAGCAACAAATTGCATTTAAACCAGCAATAATATTTTACATTTAACAATACAATGAGGAATTAGGGAGTAGTGACTGATTTTTAAAATCTTTATACTTTGTTCTCTAATATTTCATTTTTGTTTTCTTTTATTTTCAGTTTGATATTTATTTATTAGGCATGATGACCTTGCAAATAGTGGATGAAGGCACATTTCAGTTCTATTTTTTGTATGTGAATTACCCATGCAGAAATCTTGCCGTTCATTCATGGAATAATTCAACGTAGACCAGAATGCAAATCCAATATTCAGTATCCAATATGTTCTCTATGAGGTTTTACTGAAAGTCAAATCAGAAAGGAGATAAAGGTGACCCTTGGCATTGCACAGGACAAGCAAGGGAAGTGAGCTGGAATTGTCCACTAGTCAACAATGGTGTGATCTACAGAGCATATAAGACAGGGATGGCGAACCTATGGCATGCGTGCCAGAGAGGGCACAAAGAGCCCTCTCTGTTGACACGCGAGCCGTCGCCATGCCCTGCCTTCAGTACAGGCTGCGGACCCGATCTGAAAGTTTTCAGGACGGATCCATGGCCTGCACTGAAGAAGCGCACATGAGCAGAGGAGTTCCCCTCCCCAGAAGCTTGTGCGCCCCTCCCCCAGCGCTGGCATGATGACGTCACTCACCAGCGCCGGCACTTTGGGGAAAGCCCTCGTGGGTGACATCACCTTTTTGGCACTCCGTGCCAAAAAGGTTCGCCACCCCTGATATAAGATCTGCAATGGGCTGGCCACATAGAGAGAATTTATGGCCATAAGTATATAAGTAAATAAATAAGCATTTGGGGTTTTCAGATGGATTGAACAGTTTTTTCGCATGTACAAATGTACAAAACATTTTTTCTGTTCTTTTCATTGACATCCCACTACATAGCACCTCTAGTTAAAAAAATACTGGCAGCTTTTCTCTTGGATATTTTTGCCAATATAATCAAATCAATAACTATACATACCAATGCAAATTTATAGAACTTTCTGTAATAATCAAGATCCTTGATATTTACTTTTTCATAAAGGGAAAATGAATTGAAGATGTGCTGTACACAGAGGGTAGATTTGTCCCTTGTATACCAAACAAACCTATAATGTATAGGACAACTTTCCATCCCTCACGGTTCAGGTAAATTTGCCTTTGCATTGCGATGTAGAGGATCAGCTTCTCACTATGTCACAGCCAACAATAAAGCTTTATTTATTTATTTCCCTTTCAGGACTACCTGATACCAAATATGGAGTCTCCACCTATGAATGACTATATGTATACAGTATGTTACAAAGGAAGCCACTGACAAAGGAAGCATCATTCTATATCCTCAATTTTGGTGTTTTAGACTGACATCACAAATAACGAATGAAAGTATAAAGAAAACTCAATGATGTATTTAACATTTTCAAAGAATGTATAATTGGTCAAATGGAAGGAACACTTCCTGAATATGTATTATTTAAGATAACAGTGCTGGATAAGTACCATGCCAGTCCAAATGTGAAATTTATTCTTTGGGTGTTACATAATGTCATCTGATACAGTTCCCATACTGTGCCAAATGCAAGAAGACACAGAACTGTAAGGGTTTTGCAGGAGTAGTCTGCGTGGAGTAGGAGGCTGTAGTATGGGTCCACAAGGACTTTGTGCTAGCTATGTGAAGGGCGCAGAGTCTAAGGTAGACCCTGGTCTTCACCATCACATCGCTGCAGGGAATACCTAGGTCACGACCCTCAGGCAAGCTGACCACTGGTGGACGGTGTTAGAAAAGAGAGTTGAACTTCAGATGAAGTTCCAAAGGTCGAGGCAGACAGCAAGAGACGTAGTCAGGAAACAAGTCAATAGTCAGGACAGGCAGCAAACAAATGAAGTCCAATAACAAGCCGAAGTCAATAACCGCAACAGATGGAAAACAAGCAAGAATTAGGAGCCACAGAATGAACAGGAGAGTTCTATATTCGGGCACAAAGCAAACAGTTTAGTTTTCTTATAAAGGCATTTTGGTGAGAAACCCACGTGATAAAAATGACGTGATTACGTTGGGACCGCGACGCGTTTTCATGACCATGATGGAAGTGTGACAGCGCATTTTAGCGACCGCGTCAGAAATGCAATGGCATGTTTTTGTGACTGCAACAGAAGTATGGCATTTACCTGCAACCTTTACGGAACCGTACGCAAGTGCGAAGAGCCCTGATAGGTGACTTTCCTGACAAGAACATGGGGAGGAACCTGTCAGCGATAAACACCAAGAACCTGATTCTCTTCTGTTCTTGACCTCAGGGACAAAAAAAATACAATAATGAAAATAAAGAAATTATATTTAATAAAAAAATATGATAGTATTTTTGTAAAGTGAATCCCCAGCAGGGAGAAGGGTTTATTCCCATATCCAGGTGATGAAAGGTTGGTGCAAATTCAGGTTCTTGTGAATGGGATATAAATCAAAGAAATTGGTGCTTAGGCCAAAATTATATCCTTCCCCTGAGGTTGGGTCACCCAATGACTGTTCCTAGGTAACTGAGATCCCAGATTGAGAATTCAAATTGTGCCCCAAAAATAAAAGTAAGTGCTTCCTGGTCACTGTACATCCCTGGTCCAAACCAAAGCCTTCCATAAATGAAACAAAAACATGTAAATAAATATATGGTATACATTTCTAATTCACATCCCTCAAATTAAACAGACATGTAGCAGTTTTCCAGCAAACTGTCTGAAACCAGTGCCTTTGATGATGGGGGCTTGTGTCCACAAATCTGTGTGCACGAGAACAAGCCTGGTACACCTAGATACTAGAACAATATACTTTGTGGGACGTATTCATGAGGTAAAGGGTTGTTTTACAAAAAAAAAGTGCAACGTGGGCACTTGGGCTGTGGCACTCAGTTTTTCAATTGAAATTCCCCTTGTTTCGCTTTTGAGTGTTTGATAACCGTACCTTTGCGCACAACTATTCATAATGGGTATCTGTTCAGGAGACATTGTTCTTTCAATTTACCTTAGTTTTCAGTGTTTCCATGTATATACTTGAACGAAATACTGTGTTTAAAATGTATTTTTATCTTTTTTTCATGAAAACAGTGAGCTTTACAAAACCTTGCCTCCACAAATCTGTCTGTATGAGAACAAGCCTGGTACGCCTAGATAGCTGAAGGTGTGTAATTTTAATGAATATATACTTTGTGGGCGGATATTCCTGAGGTAAAGGGTTGTTTTTCCAAAGAAAGTGCAGGTGGGTACTTGGGATGTGGCACTCAGACTTTCAGCTGAAATACCCCTTGCTTCACTTTAGAATGTTTGACAACCGTAACTTTGCACACATCTATTGATATGGAGTATTGTTAACTTCAGGAGACATTGCTCTTTCAATTCACCTTGAAATTTGGGGTTTCCACCTTGTGCCCACAAATCTGTGTGCACAAGAACAAGCCTGGTACACCTAGATAGCTGAAGGTGTGTAGTTTTAGGGAATCTACTTTGTGGGGGTATTCCTGAGGTAAAGGGTTGTTTTTCCTAAAAATCTGCAAGGTGGGCACTTAGGCTGCGGCACTCAGATTTTCAGTTGAAATTCCCCTTGCGTACTTGCTTCTCTTTAGAGGTTTTGGCAACTGTACTTTTGCATGTACCTATACATACACCTAACATCGTTCCATTCAAGAGACATTGCTCTTTGAAATTATCTTATATTTTTGGAGTTTCCGTGTAGGAATTTACAAGAAATAATGTGTTGAAGTTGTATTTTTATAATTTTATTTTCACATTTTTAGGAAACTGAAGAAAAAAACAGTAAGTTTTATGGGGTCTTGCATCCTCTAGTCTGTCCACAGCCATAATCCTGGTACACCTAGATAGCTGAAGGTGTGTACTTTTAGTGACTATATACTTTGTCGGTGGTATTCCAAGGTAAAGAATTATTTTTCTGAAAAACTGCAAGGTTTGCATACTAGGTTAATTTTTTTTTCTTCTAATATATTCAAATATACTCCTTTGAATTAGGGGTGTCTCCTGGGCAGGAAAGAGTGTCTACTGATACATGTGTGGTATCGTTGTAATCAGGAGGAATGGGGCTTTTAGAAACAGTATAGGTTTAAAAAAAACATGTTTTATCTGCTAAAATAAAGCAACGGTTTAAGGCAAAATATCATTTTTTTTTTTTTTTTACATATTTCTCCTTAAATAAAGAGCAAGTTAAAAAATGACAAACAGACATGAAGCAATAAAATTAATTAAATGGACTTTAAACAGCATTTTTGCCATTTCTGTAGTTGAATAACTGCCATTCTAATCCAAATGGGAGTATTTTAGGTGTCCTTTAAAGAGTTATTTTGTATTTAAACAAAATATTTTACTGATTTTTATATTTCCTTAATCCCAACACCAAAGTCTGTCTACTAAAATATAGGTATGCAGCTAATTACTGTAATATACTGTAAATATCTAGCAGAATTAACAAACGGAAATGTATTATTTAGATTGGCATTTTACAGAGGTATTTATTTAAGTGTGTTGATGGATATTTAAATACATTTTGCACGTACATGTAAGAGAACATCTTATATGAAATACACTTTATAGTTAAATACATAAAATACATAAATAAATAATTTTAAAAATAAGTAAAAAATGTCCTTCAAGATAACACAGATTTAGTAAGGTGGGACCTGCCAGCAGGCCCTATTCTTAAAAATGTGGAAATAACGTTATATGAGATCTTGATTGTTCTTTGCCCTTTCGAATAATTGCATGATTCTTGCAGATGGTACGCAGCCTTCCCGCAATATTTTGATGGATCCTTAAAAAAAACACAAACTTCATTGCTTATATGATTTCAAGAAATCAGACATTAAAACGTTAATATCATTACTTAAAACATCAATATCAAAACATTAATAACATTAAACGTTTATATATAAGTTATGATAGGGTGGTCGTGTTAGTCCACAGATGCAAAAAAAAGATGAGTATTGCGATATTTGGTGATATCTTTTTTATTGAACATTGTAACCTGATTGAACTGGTAGTCCAGTAAAAAAGGTACCACCGAATACCACAATACTCATCTATATATATATATCTATGTATGTATGTATAATTTTATTTATAAAGCACCACAAATTTACGCAGTGCTATACAATTCAGCGATTCAAGTACAATACAAACAAGGGAAAAGTGCATTAAGCAATAC
>WMED01014616.1:0-13951 GCA_019650415.1 Pipa parva | reverse complement strand
CCGACTGGATACCCGTTTATTGGGAAAGATTTGCAGCAGCAAGTGAGTGATTCCCTACAGAGGCTACAGTCTGGATCCACAGGGACTTGGCACAAGCTATCCCTAGGGCCCTGAGTCTAAGGTACTCCCTTGTCTTCACCATTGATCCCCGCAAGGGGGTGTGGGCTTAGCTGCAAAGAGCTCCCAGGTCGCGGCCCCTAGGGTAGCTGTACTCTGGTGGATCTGCGGAGACTTGGCCAGCACAGTGTGGGTCGGAGCAGGAACTGAAGCCAGATTATGTTCGGGAAAAAGGCAGACTTGAGAGAAATACTGGCATCCGAAAAGCAGACTGGCAGAGTGAATCAGACTTCCAGGGAACAGGCAGGCAGAGTCCAGGAAACAAACTTCAAGGGGATAGGAGCAGGCAGGAAAGCAGAAAGGGAATGCAGGAACAAATCCAAATACTAAAGCCCAAGGACTAGCAGAGAAAATCCTATAATTGGGCATAGAAGCTTGCAACAAGCTGCATTAAATAGCAATAAAGCCGGGCACGTGACCACAATACGACCACGTCATATGTGCGCGCCGGCATCATGTGCACGACAGTGATGTAACCATGCGCACTTGTGCTGTGACTGCATGCCCCAGAGGAGAAGCCGGCTCACAATACAAATGCCACACAAAGGGAGCCTGAACCAAGGTAAGGCTTCTTACAGTACCCCCCCCTCCTCAGGGATGTCCTCCAGAGGACCCTTAGGTTTTCCAGGACACCTAGGGGCGAAATTTATTAAACTCAAAAAAGCCTTTTCAGCTTTTTCGAGTATAATCTGGAGAATGATTTGAAGTTTCTCCAGGTACATATCGCGAGATTTGCATCGTGCGATACTTACCATGAGAAACTTTTTTAAATTAAATATATCCATGGAAAGGTAGCCATACAATATAGCTACCTTTCCATGTATCGTACGAGTCAAATCTCACGATATTTACCAGGAGAAACTTCAAGTCATTCTCCTGAGTTATTAAACTTGGAAAAGAGCAAACGTCTTTTCCGAGTTTAATAAATTTCTCCCCTAAAGTGAAAGGCACGAACCAATCTGGGAGCATGGACCTCAGAGACATCGACCCAAGAATGTTTTTCAGGTCCATATCCCTTGCAGTGAACCAAAGACTGTAGTTTCCTGAAGGAAATGCAAGAATCCAAGATCTTCTTGACCTCAAATTCCTCTTGGCCAACAACAATAATAGGATCAGGAGAGGGAATGCTGGTAGAGAACCAATTAGATGCTACGAGCTTGAGGAGGGAAACATGAAAAGAATTGGTTATATGCAAATTCCTGGGTAAGGAGCCATCAGGTTAATGATACTAAGGATAGAAAGAGGAAAAAAATTTGAGACCCAATTTACCAGAGGGAAGCCAGAGGTGGATATTTTTCATGGAGAGCCATACCTTATCCCCGAATTTGTAGATTGGCACTGGACGTCTTCTGTGGTCTGCAGAATTTTTCTGGGAAGAAGACACCTTCTCCAGATTTTTTTGGACCGACTGCCAGATGGAAGTAAAGATTCGCATCTCCAAGTCTACTGCTGGAACCTGGGAGGGAGAGGCAGGCAACAGAATCACCTTAGGGTTGTACCCATAAACAAAAAAGAATGGGGACACTTGGGAAGAGGAGTGAATGGCATTATTATGGCCAAATTTGGCCCAGGGCAGAAGATCTGTCCAATCATCTTGGGATTCAAATAAAACAGTGAAGGAACTGTTCCAAGACTTTATTAGTCCTTTCCAAACTCCCATTGGACTGGGAATGGTAGGCTGAGTAAAAATGCAAATCTACCTGAAGAGTATGATTAAAGGCTCTACAGAAATGAGAGACAAATTGAGAACCCCTGTTAGAAACAATCTCAGAAGAGACTCCGTGTAACTGAAAAATATGGGTAATAAAAAGTTGTGATAGCTCCTTAGCAGACAGAAGTTTTCGTAATGGAACAAAGTGGGAAATTTTACAGAAAAGGTCAGTAACTACTCAAATGCATGTATGTCCTTTAGAGGAGGGAAGGTCTACTAAGAAATCCATTGTGATATGAGTCCAAGGCTGGGTAGGAATGGGTAAAGGATGTAAAAGCCCAACAGTAACATTATGAGGTACTTTGGACTGAGCACAAGAGGTACATGTGGCTACAAAATCTTTGATGTCTTGGGATATCTTGAGCCACCACACACAACGAGATAGAAGGTCTAAAGTCTTGGAAGTACTGGGGTGTCCTGCTTGTTTGGTGGAATGAAAAGTATGGAGAATACCACTGCATAATTCTGGGGGAACAAACAGGAGGCCAGTTGGAGTCTCAGCAGGGGCAGAATGTTTACAAGACTCTAAATCGGACAAAGAGACCAGAGAGATAGCTATGTGAATCCTAGCGGCAGGAATGATAGGTCCCCTATCCTCAGGGAATGGCTCCGACTCAAAACAGAAGGACAAAGCATCAGCCTTCTTATTCTTGCTTTCAGGGACATACGTGATGATAAAATTGAAGTGAGAAAAGAAAAGTGCCCATTGGCTTTGAGCTGAATGGAGATATTCCAAATTCTTGTGGTCAGTCATAATTACAAAAGAATGAATCGCACCTTCGAAAAATGTCACCATTCAGAGTAAGTTTGATGGTCAACAACTCTCAATTTCCTACATCATAAGTTCTCTCAGCATTGGAAAAACATCAAGAAAAATAAACGCAGGGTTGAAGCTTCTCAGTATATGGATCTTCTTGGGACAAAATTGCTCCTGCTCCAGAATCAGCTGTTTCCACTTCAACCCCAAAAGGCCTGGAGGTAATAGGATACTGAAGCACAGGAGCTGTGGAAAAGGCTTTTTTTGAGTGTTGAAAAGGTGTGTAGGGCCTCAGGAGACCATTGATCAGGTTTAGTGCCCTTCTTGGTCAGGGCTATAATAGGAGCAACCACTGAAGAAAATGACCTAATAAACTATCTATAATAATTGGCAAAACCAAAGAATCATTGAATGACCTTAAGGGTGGTAGGTAAAGACCACTGCAGAATGGCTGAAACCTTAGCAGGATCCATCTTGAATCCAGAAGAAGAAATAATAAACCCCAAAAAAGGAACTTTAGGAACATGGAATTGACATTTTTCCATCTTAGAAAATAAAGAGTTCTTTCTTATATGGGCTAGAACTTCTTTTACATGAAGTATGTTTTGAGATAGGAATTTAGAAAAAATCAAAATATCATCCAAATAGACTACCACAAAGCGACCGAGAAGGTCTCATAAGATATCATTCATGAACTCCTGAAACACCAAAGGGGTATTACACAAACTGAAGGGCATTACAAAATGCTCATAGTGCCCTTCATGGGTGTTAAAAGTTTTTTCACACTCATCTCCCTGTCAGATATGGAAAAAATTGTAAGAATTGCAGAGATCAAGTTTGGAAAAGATGATAGCTTCTTTTAAAAAATCAAAAAGATCCGAGATCAGAGGTAGGGGGTAAGTATTCTTGACAATGATTTTGTTAAGCCCCCTAAAATTGATACAAGGTCCCTGACTGCTGTCTTTCTTTTCCACAAAAAAAGAAGCCAGCTCCGGCTGAAGACTGAATCGGGCAGTTGAAAGCTCTGTGAGGAGGCAAAATATCAGCACTCTTTTTACAGAACAAATCTTGAAACTAGTGGTACTCGGAAGGCAGAGAGGACAAAAGATCAGAGGAGAGCGATACTTCTGCTAATGGAACAGTAGGAGAGTCTGGGAAGCATCACCCAGAACAGCCAGAGAACCATACTGTTACCCGATTCTGTATCCAGTCAATAACTGGGTTATGCAATCTGAGCCAAGGCAATCCCATCACAATAGGGATAGATGGAACATTAAAAAAAGGATATGTCTCGGTGTGATTATCCTCCAGGACAAGTCTCAAAGGTAAAGTAGAAATGGCAACTAACTTCCCAGATAGAGGCTTCTCGTTCTGGATGAGCACTCGCAAAGGTGGGGAGAGCAGCATAGTAGGGAAACAAATCTTTTTATCAAAAGTCCATGAAGTTTCCAGCCACCCCGAGTCAATGAAGTCCCAGGACCGGATGAAAGGGAATGGACACTGGCAGAAGTAGTCTATGGTAACTTTGAGGAGGTGCAGATACAGGTAAGCCTAGGTGTTCAACCTCCGGTAGACCTAGATCTTGAAGTTTCCCGAATTGATCGGACAATTTCAGATGAAGTGCCCTTTCCCTAAACAATACAAACAAAGATTAGCCAACTGACATTGAAGTATTTCCTCATCGTAGAGATGGGTATCCCCTAACCACATAGGTTCATCAGTAACCGAAGAAGAAATAGATTTTTCAGCAGTGGAGCTAGGAGGCTGCACAAGGCATGTCTGCTTCTTCTTTTCAGATTGCCTCTCTCTCTGACGGTTGTCTATCTTAATGCAGAGGGCAATCAAATCTTCCAGGGAAGTAGGGAGGTCACAGGCAACCAAATCATCCTTTAAAGGATCAGAGAGTCCTTGCCAAAAAGCAGCAACAAGCGACTCATTGTTCCATGCAGTCTCTGCTGCCAAAGTGCTGAATTCAATTGCATACATAGTCCCAGAATGCTGACCCTGCTTAATCTGCATCAAGTGGGATGAAGCAGCTGTGGTCCACCCAGAAACATCAAACACCTGCAGAAGAGCATAAATGAAGGTAGTGGAGTCACTGACCACCGGGTCATTACATTTCCTCAGAGGAGAGGCCCAAGCAAGGGCATCTTTATACACCAAAGAAATAATGAAGCCTACTTTTGGCTCTCTCGGAAGAAAACTGTGAAGGGAGAAATTCGAACTGGTTAATAAAACCTCTACAGAAATTAGGATCTCATGAAAACCTTGAAGGTGGTGGAATGTGCGGATCCCTATTCACTGGAGGAATAGCAGGAGCTGCATTAAATAGCAATAAAGCCAGGTGCATGACCGCAACATGACATGACTTCACTGCGCACACCTGTGCCAAGACCGTGCACTCCAGAGGAGAAGCCGGCCTGTGATGCAAACGCCACACCGAGGGAGCCTGGACCAAGGTAAGGCTCCTTACAAAATGTAAAAATTCAGTACTGGGCTCAATACACTGATTTTCTGCTTCACAATCAGTAATTTATCCACAAAAGAACAATAATGGTAATTTGCTTTAAAATTTAAGATGAATCTGAAACTACAAAGTGTCTTCTATACATTTGAATGCAAGACTCAATTTAGACTAGAGAAACATCTGGGGCAAACATCTGGCTTTTTCGAGTTTAATCTGGAGAATGATTTGAAGTTTCTTCCGGTAAGTATCGCAAGATTTGACTCGTGCGATACTTACCGTGACAAACTTTTTTTTAATTAAATATATCCATGGAAACGTAGCAATACAGTATAGCTACCTTTCCATGGATATATTTAATTAAAAAAGTTTGTCACGGCAAGTATCACACGAGGCAAATCTCACGATACTTACCGGGAGAAACTTCAAATCATTCTCCTGAGTTATTAAACTCAGAAAAGCACAAACGTCTTTTACGGGTTTACTAGAATATCCAACCTGGATCTTAAACCTATAACTTATTGTTAAGTTAACCTACTATCTATACTAATAAAGCACTTCAAGGAAATTCATCAACAGCTACAATTGTTTACTGTGGTCTAGTAATCCATAGCAACCAATCAGAGTCTAGCTTTTTATTATTGTATTCCCCTGTAACAGTAACAGTAACTGCTGATAAGTTGTTTTAGGTTACCAGACCTAAGTACATACAGTGATAACTCAATTAACTCTATTTTGGTAAAAGCACCTTAAGGCTAGGTTCACACTAGCGTATTATGCACAGCGCATAATATGCTAGTGTGAAAAAAAACAACTCCCCGCTGTATTTTTCTATTGTACTTACCAGTGACAGCGTGAATGATTCCTCGGTGTTCACAGCTCTTCCTATCTTGCCGCATTTTGTGCGCGGCATATATAAGTCAGTGTTCCAGAAGTGGCGTATGCGCATCATATGCTAATGTGTCCAGAACAAGGTAAGTCCATAGGTAAGTCCATAGGCATTCATAGAGCTGTATTTTTTTTCACACTAGTGTATTATGCGCTGCGCCTAAGCTGTATAAAAACTGAAATTTAGGCACTTTTTTCTAATTAATCTGAAATTAAACAGATCTTATGTTCTAAATCATACCATATTATCCATCCAAATAAGAGATATATTTTATTAGTCATTCCAAAAGTAGCTCATGGGGTCAGAGTTTGTGAGCTGTTTTACAGCAGCAGTTAGAAGATGCCAAATCAATTGCAACCCAACCAAAAATCAATGGAGCGTGGTTTGCAAAATGTGACTGGCCGCCTGACTCTGATTTCTGCATGAGACAATTTGTCCAGCTTCTCTTTTTATCAGCTCTCTGTATTCCAACATTTACTGCATGCTATGTTAATTCTTCAGTTTAAAAAAAAAATGAAAACAATAAAAAACATAAGGAATAAAAATAAATAAGAGAAACATATCTATTATTTGGAATCCATGTATTTCCAATTAACAAACTAAATTGTGCCAGATAAGGAATGGTTTCAATGTCATTGCTGAGAATAACAAAGTATCATTTTATCACCACCTGCAAAGAGCAGGTCAAGGGTATTTCCCTGAATAAGCCATGGCATGACCCTGAAAGCAAACATAAAAACATATGCAATATTATTTATTTATAAAGCTTTCAACATGTCTTGCAAAGAAATATAATATTAAGAATCCAATTTTGACCTTCAGCCTCAAGGTTTAAGGTTTTTCCTAAAACATTCTAGCTTTCTAGATATCCAGTGATTGTACTAAAAAATTTTTCCCTCTTACAAATACCTTTGATACGATTCATGATAAAGCTTTTGCAAGAGAATTGTTTAACAATGTTTTAAATTTTATTTTTAGAAAGAAAACTATTTTTCTAACACTGTATACACTTTATTTATTAATGTCGAAAAGGCCAGTTTTGACTGAAAAATTTGATAACATTTTTTTTTAAATTATCAAAAATTCACAATTGAATTTTTGATATCGGGTTATAAAAAATTAAATATCGCAATATCGGAAACTCAATATAGCAATATCAAATTTTTCTGTCAAAATTATCAATATTACGGATTTTCCATAAAAATAAACAGATCGAAAGCTTTGATCAAATTTTCAATATAGTGATATTGGGAAAAATTCGATATTGCAATATCAAATTTTCAATATTGTAGTAAACGAATTTTATTTTTGTATAAATTATGGTTTGATATAGTGCTATCATGTAAAAATTATCGATATCGTGATATAAATATTTTTGATTTTATTAAATGTCGCCCATCTTGAGTGTGTAATAAAGATTCCATGACTTCTAAATAAAAACATCTGCCCATCTATTTGTCCATCTATCTTTAAAAGGAACAGTACAGCCATCAATAGTTATTTGAAAATGTAAATGGCGCATTTAAATAATGTATTTTTGCAATATATAGTATTTACTTATTTTTAACAATTATAAATGTACACACATTCTTACTGAAGCCCCTCCTCTCTCATCTACTTCTGTTTAGCTGATCAGTTTGAATTCCCATGCCAGAAACAGAAGGGATACCTTTTATCTTATTCCACTGACTTGATCTCCAGGCTTGAGATTTCTGGGAAAAAAAACAATCATAAAGAAGCAAGTTACACACCTGTTGGTTAAGTCTTGTAAACTGGACTGCTGAAGAGGAAGTAGGTGACAAGGAGAAGAAGCTGCAATAAAAAAACTGGCCTTTGGAGTCAGATGCTTTCTATTCTACAAACTCAGTGGCCTAAAAGAATCCTAAACCTAATTTTTCAGGTAGTTGTCCATTCATTTACTAAGTCATGATCAGATTGTCAGTTTCCAACTTCTTCCATGGACATTATTTTACTGCAAAGCTTTATATCATCTGCAGACAAAGAAACTGGAATTTTTTAATCCTATGCTCATTAGCTTCACTTTTACAGTGATAGTGATCCCTGCTATATGTTGCATTATTACAAGTATACATTTCTATCAGGCTTTAATTCTGCTTTAATGCACTTTAACATTAACATTGTAGCCATTTTAAGACTTACAAACATTTATATTATCTTTTAAAGTTCACTTCCCCTTTAAATTCTGACACACTTTATAACGACATAATTTAACTAAACCATATAAGCTACTTTTTCTTTTCGCTCTTTAATTTTAGCTTAAAGCATTGTTGACATTTGTACAAGCCTTACAAACATCATAGCTAAATAACTGTTTAGTTTCTAGTTCTTTAGAGGAAACATCTATTAATCTTCTCGTGTGCTATTTGACACTGGAACATAGACCCTCTTTTGGATCCAACAGATCTGCAAATTCCATCTTTAAGATGTCATAGAAAATGTTCAAAACAAAGTCCACAAATCTGGTCCATAGCTCAGCAGACACCATTTCCTGGGCTTGCACTGATACAGGTTCCATACTAGGGTTACATGGTATTACTGCACCTACAGAAAATCAAGCAGCCTCCACTTGCTGATCAACTTTAGCAGAATTAACCTTCACCACATCAGTTTTTGCTGTTGTGGTAAGGTCAGAAGCATACAATTAACTCTGCAAATTTTTTTTGATTAACTTTAACTTTTTAACTGATTTATCTTTTTGATTTAGACTCGCAGATATTAATGTAAAAAAATAAGCTTAAAGGAGAGCTAAAGATATAAAATAAAAAAGACATATTAAAAAAATTACTTCATATTGAGTTGAATCGTTACAGCCACATCATGAACTGTGCTGTAATTTCCCTGCACTGATGCTGACAGCGCAGGCTGACACAGGAGCCAACATGAAGCTCCTCCCACTCGGTTAAATTGGCAGTGAAAAATGGTTTCAAGATCAACTCATTCATTGCGGGGACCAATGAGAATGCTTACAATGCTGCTCTGATTGCTCCAGTGTCTCACAAATTGTTTTTTGTCACAGTTTAGACTTTGGCACAGTTATTGCTACTCTACACTAAAATCATTACTCTAACCAGCTGTTTTAAGCTTGCCGGCATAACTTAAATAAAAGTTACATAAATTCCTTGTACCTATTTATCAAATACTTTCCCTATCGGTGTTTCCTCTACACCCTGAGAAACAGCCTAGGTCTTAGTATAGAAGGTCAGTGGTAAATGTACATACAAGAGTGCATACAAACCAAATATTTACATATTGTATTTAAAAAAAAAACAAAAAACCCATGCAACATTATGAAAGGTGATGCGGAACCCTCGCGTTCTTTTTTTTATAATTGAAAACCATTTCTGGAAAATACAGAACTATTGAAGTCATGAAAAAAATCATTAAAATACTAGAGAGGTCGTCTAAAATAATTTCAAAAAATGTTGCTGAGAATATTGATAGTGTTAAAGATGTACAATGCACAAAAAGAGCCACATAAAAAAAAGTATCTAAAGTAAGAAAACTGCCTTAATTGTATCATAATGGGTTGACTCCAAAGTGTCAGTTGAACAGTTGAAAACAGACTCCTAAGTCCTTATAATTATCTACTCTATTTGTGACAAGCGTGGCCTAATCAGTCTCTTAGGGAATTACCCTGCAGATCATGGAGAAGTGCATGTAGTATATGCTTTAGTTCTTTTTATCAAGCTCTTTCGGCGACAGCATAACCTAAGAAACAGCACTATTCCTTTATCTTTATGGACATGGCAAGAAGTGCAAATAAGAAAATAAATATGTAGGATTTTAAAATGATTTCAAGTATCTAATGAGCATGATTTAAAACATGTCAGTTGTGTAAAAAGAAAAAAAAAAAAAAGAAAGAAGATACATTTTACTGTAATCCCATAATAAAAGATTAGAAACAACATCTAAAGGAATCAGAGAAAGTCTAATTGAGGTTCTTGGCTTTAATCCTTTCAGTAGGCTCCCAAATGAATACAAAGATCTGTCAGTATTGAGTCTTGGGATTTTCATAAAACGAATAAACTGCCAGGGATGGACAGTATATTTTATGACCTTAAAAGAGAGAAATGATTTCATTTGTTGATTTATATGTATTTTAAAGGGCAGAAACGAGTGCAAATAACTTGTCATCTTGTAGGGTGTAAAAATAAATTCACTAAGTGTTAATTTTTCAAGATTTCAATAGTTCAGAAGACATACGATATACAATTATTGTGCTAACCTTTAAATATCCACTAAAGCATTGAAGATAAGGTTAGTAGTGCTGATATTGTCATTTAACCCTTTAGGGGAAATATATCAGATGGTGTTAATATAAAAATGGATGCAAAGTTGATATTTATCATTTTTTGCTTATTTATGGCACTACATTTTTCAGCATTCACCTTCCGCTGTTTCATTTTTGCTAAAATTCACTGCAAGTGCAACTAATTTAGAATTTAACACTTTTAAGACCTATTTGAAGTAGCAAAATTTACACCTGCCTGAACCTAGGCCTTAGGTCTTAGAGACACAGATACGTCTTTGTAAAAAAAAATAGCCTGCTATTTTACATTAAAGACGGATGTAACATTGTGTGCATGGCAAACATTTATCATTTCCCTAGTGTCCTACATATACAAGTATAGCAGCAAAGTTGCCAAGGGTCTATGCACACCATAATTTTGTAAGAAATTACTTGTATCCAGCCATTGGGTTGTAGCTCTGGGTCCTTTTTTACTATGGACAACTGCCTCCCTTGCCTCTATGGCAGGGGTGTGTAAACATTTAAGCCATCGGGCCGCAAGCATGGCCTGATGGCTTCAGAGGGCCGGGGACGTGCCTTGTGTGCTGATGCCTATGACACTAGGCCACGCCCCTCCATTTTATTATCCTCCCGCAGGCCAGTCTGAGACTTCTGGAGGGCCGTAGTTTGCCCACCCCTGCTCTATGGTATGTATGCCACCTACATTTCACTCAACATTATTGCCACTATTGCCAGTTTAACTTATAAGGAAAAACGACTACTGGTAGAACAGGATATCATTCCAAGTTAGAACAAAATCATCTTTAGTACAGAAAACAAGTAGTGTATTTACTTTCATTGCTTAAATGGAAACTATAGTATAAATTGATACTTATTTGATCGATTTATCAGCAGTACATGTAGTTCACAGCCCAGGATCATCAGATGAATACATTGCCACTTCTCCTAACTTCCTTGTCTATGTAAGTGTTTGGTCACTTACATACACCCAGCCCCTCCCAAGTGCCACTGAAATTAACCGACTATGCATGCACAGATCAATCGGAGTGAGGAGGAGTGGCGATGTATTCATCTGATGATTCTGGGCTGTGGGGTCATCAGGTGAATACAAAACTAACACTTTGATTATTGCTGCTAAATCGATCAGGAAAGTATCAATTTATACTATAGTTCCCCTTTGAGCTACTGTTTTTGGTAGTTCTCGATTTTTTTTGTTTTTTACAATTTCCACATCAGAGCAATGGTTTTTAGTAGCAACTCTTCCATGTATCACAAAATTAGGTTGTATAACGGGTGTGCTTGGGTTCCACAGGTTTCTGTGAGTTCAGAGCTGATAACAATGCAGCTTTATTAGAGAAAAGTTAACTTTTCCAATGTCTTCTATTGCATATTTTGTGCATAATTCTCAGTATATTCTATGTTAGAAAGTACACAGGAGATATTATTTCATTATATATTCAAATTAGTGCCTAGTACACTTTAGTGATCAATAATCCAATGGTATTGAAAAGTGCATTTAGCACAACACATACTTTTAGGCCTCAACAAACACACTTTGCAGTGTTTTCTATTACTGATACTGATATTGCTATTGGCAATCTTTTTTTAATCAAATACTTAACCGATTGTGGCAAACTCACCAGACCTATTCCATAGCAAATAATGGGTTTTTCCAAGCCTAAAGCAGGCAAACCTTTTTGTTGCTCCATTCCATTAATTGGAATTACTTTATAAATTGTGATATTTGTATACTGCCAATATTTCACCAGCTTTAAACGAAAAATATGCCATATACCACTATAATGTGTATTATAATGAAAGATTACACTGCAAGGAAATCGTAGAAATCACATGTAATCCAAGTTACATTATGATTTGTAAGCTGTTGTCTTCACAGCTGTCATTTTTTAAGTAATTGGCTCCCATCCACAGTGATGTGTCACCTAGATATTTTGCAATCTGCATCATTATTGCTTTTATTAGGGGAGAAGATTTGGTAGAACATGCTCAGTAGTGAGTAGTGCTTCGGGCACATGTAGGAGATGGGGCTAAAATCTCAAAATGGATTCTATTTATTGCTTGCCCTTACTGATATATAAGGAGTGATTTATAAAAATAGGGTTGTTAACTACTGATTGAACTTGGGTAATTACGTTATTCTAAGTTTGGATAACCTACAGAGAGACATTAACAAGTCAAAAAATGTTTTGACATTTCTAAATATCCCCCCTAGGACTTAAGTTTAGATTCCATGTTGTTTATTGATTCCATGTATATTATATTTTTGGGAAAAAAGTATCTGGTCACATCTTATGTTAATAATTTTCACACATTTGTGGGGTTTGGATTCACTTTTGCCACACAATCTTACCTACAGATTGACCATCAAGTACTGATACAATTAGGATGCCATTTGAGATCCCACGGCAGTCCTCTTGATTTGCAGTAATGTTTTATAGCAGAAATCAAAATGGAATCCTTCAATTTTGACAAGAGATCATATGTTATATTTGCTGATGTAATGATAAAAGTGATACAGTTTTTACATTTTCTTCTAATCCATCACAGTGTTGCATCCAGATGTAAGTTTTAAATGACTTCCATTTTACACTGTATATGCTTTAGGAATTATGTATCTTTAATTGTAGGGAGCCATTATGGAAATGTCATTTTTCAACTGCGCTTGGTTATTTTGAATAGATACCTAATGATGGAAACATGTTGGCTGTAATGTAAATAAATATATCGTCTTTATTTTTGAATGTTTTCCCTTATCTTGCTGCTATTAAATCCTGACCAGATCAAAATGCATATATAGGTTAAGTGATGAGTAGAGTTTTCTGCTTATGAAAGTATTTATGATACATTGTTTCACAAAGGAGTTTGTATATTCAATGCGTAATATTGAATGAAGTAAATATCCAGGAAACAATTGAAATAAATGAATGCACACTAAGTCACAGTGTGTCAAGTTAACTTAACATGGGGTTTGACCTTTGTGGTGTTGCCTTTTCAGCATAATCCAGACATTAATTTACTTACAGAAATTTACTCTCTTCACATGACTTAGCAATGAAATGACATATGGTTGATTAAATGGGCCTTTAAAAAGAAAAATGGAAGAAGTTTTCAACAAGGATATTTCGGTTTAATATTTCTAGCACACATTAAATATATATGCCAGCTATTAGAAATTTCTTTACTATAAAGGTGGCAATGTTGGGTTGAAAGTGAACAGTATTGCTCTGGGATCTCTATGTACAATGCCCATTAACAATAATTGTTAGCATAACTCCCCACGCTCTACTTTTAAAATGTGCCCCTATGTGTCATTATTGCTCGTTTACCATTTAGTATGTACATTTTAGCAGATGTGCCTACCAGTTTATTAGCTTACTTCTTTCTTACCATGGAGAGTCTTTTTCTGAAACAGACATATACAAAAGGTGATTTCTCATTTTAATTTCCTTAGCATAAAACACTGACAGATAAATATGCAGTGTTTGTTTCCAAACAGTAGTATAAATACTTTCAATACGGATTCCACTGAAGCACAGAACCCGTGTTTTACAGATATTTGGAACTTAACCTTAAAGGAACACAGATGTTTAAAACCAATAGGGGATCAAATTAAGAGCATAATGTAGAAATAACTGTTGACAAATTGTCTGTCATATTTGAAGGAGTCAGAGTTTCTCCCAGATTCAATCTAATTAAATGTCTGTTAAAGAAATTAGGTCAGC
>WMED01014614.1:0-13951 GCA_019650415.1 Pipa parva | reverse complement strand
ATTCGTATTTACTAACACATGCATTTTTTTTCAATTTTGGCTGGAGTGTTCCTTTAAGTCATAGCGACATTCTTGCTGGTTATGATTTAAATAGCCACCTTGGTGGCATTGGGGTTCCAGGAACACCTGCTAGATGGGGTTTATAATAGTAGGATGTCCCTGTTGCATCCATATATGCCTGGAATTAGACAATTTTTAGCTTGATTCAGCACAAAATTAATTCATGACAAACTGAACTTTTGCTAAAAATTCGGTGAAGCAGGCAAATCGAATTTTTCATAAATTCGGCCATCTCTACTACTAACACATCTTGAGATATTGTAGGTTATTTTAATTTGTTGGAAATTTTTTACGTTGTCTCATTTCTTCATAAATATTGCACCAGAGTCTGCTGCATCATTTCTGCTAGGAGAAAGGATAAAAAAGGGGAAAGAGGAATGGAGTAAACAAAGTAAATCACAACTTCTCAACACACTAGATTACTATAAACTATAATGTATATTCTTGAAGGCCTAGCATTGGGGAATTATTTCCTTCCATTTTCTGTGTGGTTTATGGCTGAAATCTTCCATATGCAGTATCATGAGACTCTTTAGGCCATATGTTGTGGTTTTGGGTTTCTCCATTCTCTATTGAATATAGAAAGTGCCTCTCTTTTGTGATACTTTGCCAGTTTGATGTCAATATTGACATGAAAGCACATCTATCAGTTGGAGTAGATAATGTGCATAACTCCACTTTTCTGGACCAAGAGTCATACAGGAAAGCCCCATTTATAGAGTCTTTGACTGTGTGGCAGTATTGCGGTTATAAGGAAAAGAGACCAAAGAGACCTTTTAGTCATAGTAGCTTGCGATAAATCCAAATACAGTGAGAGGTTCATATATTTCTCAGTTAATTGCGGCTTAGCTCTTAATGCACTCATAACTTTATCTTTGGTTTTGAAGACTTTGGTTTTGCTTGTCAGATTTTCCATGGTTATCTGACTTTCTGACCTTTGGCTATTGTCTTACTATTTTCTGATTTACTTCCCGGCTCGGACTTTGTCTTGTTTTATGTTTTTGAAACTCTGCTGCATTCTCAGTCCTCAGTATCTTTATCAGTTTCTGCTTTGTTTGTAGCTACACTGATTCTATTGTTGCTCTAGTGCCTTGATTTTTCCAGAGTCCAAATATGTTGTTAGTGAAAACCAAAGCAGCTTTGATTTTCATCCCATGATTGTTAGTAGTAGCTAACCTTCATTAAGTATCTGCATACTACCTGAAGTCTGAAAGCAGTCCATTGTAAAACTCACGATTGAAAAGTAGGCAATCAGTCCTAAAGTGTGAATATCATAATGGTTGCACAACAACAAAAAATATGTTAAATTTAACCCAATATCCTGTATCATAATGTTTTGAGATAATCAGTCGATAGTTGTAATGTATATGCAGTTGCTGGGGATCATTTACATAATACAAACTGTTATTGGAAAATTCAATTTAAATAGAGATGTAAAATAATAACTATGTTACAGCACTGTTAAAAGATAAATCTACAGTTAAAAAATATTTACTATCTACCCAATCAACACAGAAATTCAATGTCAGACCATATAACCAGTAAATTATTTGGTTTTCCTGTAATAGAGCTCTGAACATTGATGAGCATTGACATAGGAAGAATCAGCTAGAAAGGGTGAGCTTTCCAATTGAACAGAAACTTGATTGTAAAATGACTTAACATTTGTAATCTGTTGTGACTTTTTTTAGATAGAAAAAAACAGCACAGAATTGATAAGGCTATTATCACATAATTTGAACAAATATCTATTATCTCCTGATGAAGTTGCTAACTTTAGGCAAAGAAACGCATTGAGATTATTTCTTCTGTTTGTACCAATCGTTTATTTACATTGCTCACTTGTGAGTATATTTTTATCCATTTTTCTCTTCAATTAAAAGTGATATACTACATTATGATGGTATTTTTCACTTTTTCAACATCCAATGAGTTGGGTACTGCTGAATAGATCGGCTTTTGTTTGAATACTGCTGTGATTGGATTCATTTGGATATCTGATGCCAGGTTGTCAATTGGTGATCTGCTGCAGAGCATTTATTAAACATTTATTTCAAAGAAGATGTCTGGTGAGCATTCTCACTACTAGAGTGTTTCATACACGTTTCACCTTTTTGGGTGTTGTTCTAACATCATTCTCACGTATACACTTTGAGTGATTATCCCTAATTGGATTCATACTATTGGTGGCGTTTAAGGGGCCAATTCACCATTGTGCGTAGTGAGCTGCGAAGCCTTCAGCTCACTTCGTACATGGTGTTATGCGCCTGCTGATGTCCTGCACGCGGACATCAGCGAGCGCATTAAAGAAATTACTTTAA
Organism: Pipa parva; assembly: GCA_019650415.1. Taxonomy (NCBI): domain Eukaryota; kingdom Metazoa; phylum Chordata; class Amphibia; order Anura; family Pipidae; genus Pipa; species Pipa parva. Next base: position 11,570 of record WMED01014614.1, on the reverse strand, counting down.
AGCGCTAGCTGATGTCCGCCTGCAGGACATCAGCAGGCGCATAACACCATGTGCGAAGTGAGCTGAAGGCTTCGCAGCTCACTACGCACAATGGTGAATTAGCCCCTAAATCTTTCCTTTCACCATATATTTATTTGGTAAAGCACTATTGTGCATTTTTGTTTTGCGCTTTTTCTTTTAGGATTTTGATTTTTACACTTTGAGGAGGATTGTGGATTCCCCTGCATGTTGAAGAAAAGAGCTGCATATTATTGGACTTTATGTTTGATATAATTTATTGGTTATTTGTTTGTTTAGCGCTACCCTTTCTTGTCCAGAGTTTTCTGGGTTTTTTTAGATGCATTTGTTAAATATTCAGATCTTACCTTCACTGAAATTGTGTCAGGTTTTCACAGTTTGAAAAGATGCAAATCCTTATTCTTAGCACGATCAAAGTGCATTTAAGTTGTTGCTGACAAACAGATGCGCTATAAAGAAGAATTAATGAACCCTAGCCATAACTAATATGCTGAAAGTATAGGGTCTTCTAGAATCAACTGTTATACTATTAATTAGCAAATCAGTATCTTAAGCTGTACTGCTGTCTTTTAAAACTGCTGATTCTAGTATCTCACAGCAGTCATTCTGGATTCTCAGTTATATGCTAATTAACTCTCTTACCACACATATTGTTTGACTGGTTAAGGAATGTCAGATGATCCAATAACCTGTAAATATTTATGAGGCATATACTCAGTGATAGTTTTCACATGTGCTCTGTAGAAGCCAGTGTCCAAAACACTAGCTTTCCCTGCGGGGGGTATAGATGAATTGCTACAAAGGCTGCTATGAAATAATACACATAGAAGAAATTTTCCATTTTCTGCCACATATAGTTTCTCTAATATCATTGTAAAAAGAATATCTTGGGAAAGCAACATCAAATAACCCAGACTTAAAATTGGAAAAAAAAAAAAATACATGTATCAACTACATACATAGATGGTACAATTTTTATTGGTAATTTACATAAAATTATATTTCTGTAGGAACATTTGAAAGAACATAGAGTATATTTTCATTGATTCAGTGGGACCATATTCTGATAATGGAATATCTTTGTCTTTGTAATAGTGTCGACAAGTCTATACTGTAACATTACTGAATGACATTATATGATTTACATGGTGGTACTAGGGTAAATATTAATTTACATTTTCTGAGATGATTAGATGTCAGAATGACCTAGAGCTATTCAATGTCTGGACCCCAGTGGCTGGATACTGGCACCAAAAGAACAGAGTCCAAGCTGGAGAGTGCTTTTGGCTGGGATAATGCGAACTAACTTCCCTTTTCATAAACTCCCAAGAACCTTTCCCTATAAAGGAGGTAGACTGGGCTGGTGTTTATCTGAAGCCCCTACCCTTTTCATGCTTGCTGAGGCATTGGAAGCAGCAGAGGGAGGGAATCTGGCAAACAGCTGACAGGGAGTCCAGGAACTAAAACTACAAATCTAGCTAGCTATAGTTTACTCACAAACTGAACCAAAATGCTTTGGCAAGAGTTTGGGGGCATGGACCAGGCTTTAACTATTTTGCAGGTAGCTGATTGGTTGGCTAACAAACAGCATTTAACCCCCTTTCAATGCCCAAATCCTCACATCACCACTCCCCCTCAAGGATCCCCCTCACGGCGTAGCGGGGTTAGGTTTATCTGGATAATGGCGACGGAAGTCATCAATCAACCGTTTAGTATGAATATTAATTGACTGTTCCCAGGTTTTATCCTATGGGCCATAACCCTTCCAGTGCACCAGGTATTGCAATGACAATCTGCACCTAGATCCTAGAATCTTAGCATCCACAAATTCTTTGGTGCCTTCTACCAGAATCAGAGCAGGAGTGGCAGATTTCTCCATGTGAAATCTATTCTGCAAGCATCGCTTTAACAAAGACACATGGAACACTGGTTGAATCTTCCATGAAGGTGGCAAGTCTAGGTGAACAGCCACTGGATTACTAATCTAGAAAAAGGCTTAAAAACCTTTGAGGCCAATTTTTTCATAGGGGCACCTAGATTTATATTTCGTGTAGCTAATCATACCTTGTCTCCACTAGCAAACATAGCTTCCTTTGTCCTATGACAGTCGAAAAAGAGTGATCCCACCAAAAAAATATCGATGACTTACTATTTGTCTGGGATGGCAATACCTCTTCAGCATTGGAGTTTATGTTGTATCTCAATAACAATGTTTAGAACCTCAAATTTACACATGAAATGAGTACTATTTAGATCAATTATCTGGACCTCACTCTGTTCCATTATAAGGGCAATATAGAAACCAAGCTCTATAGGAAAAGCACAGACATAAACAGTCTTCTTAATGCTACAAGTGGCCACCTTAAGAGGTGGATTAACAACATTCCTTATAGCCAATATCTCAGGGTAAAGAGAAATTGTTCCAGACCTGAGGATTATACTTCACAGTCAGAAGCCCTGACCACAAGATTCTTAGAGAAAAATTATCCAGAAGCTTTAATCACTAGTGCTAGAGCCAAAGCTGCTAAAGTCACCAGAGAACAAACTCTACAGGTCAAAACCCAGACTTCATCTGAACAGGATAAAAAACCTAATTTGACTAATTATGAGATTGCATTTATATCCAAATATAACTCCAACGTTGGAGAGATTGCTGAAGTCATCAAAAATTATTGGCCTATAGTGAAGAACGATCCAGTGTTGGGTCCAGTTCTTCCCAATAAACCTTCCTTTATATATACTAGAAACACATCTTTCAAAAATATGTTGTCCCCTTCCAAAATCATGTTAGAAAATGGTTTGAATAGTACACACACCAATGGTATCACAGGGACCTTTAAATGTCACACAAAAAGATGTACCTGCTGTCTTTTTGTGGCTGAGAAATATCTACAAATTCAGTTAACAGGTATAGAATATCTAAAAAAGTTTTGGAACTGTAAAAGCACTTATGTGGTTTATATTCTGATGTGCCCCTGTGGCCTTAGATACGTAGGGAGGACAAAAAGGACATTGTCCAGACGCATCTATGAACACATCAGAAATATCAAATTAGGCGTTAAAACCCAATCAGTTTCTGATCACTATAGAACCACTCACAATAGTGATCCTTCTGGCAACAAAATTTGGGTCCTTGAGCAAATAAATATGCATTTACTTGGGGTTGATAGGTTCTCTACAGGAAACGTGAAACTTTTTGGATTTACAAGTTAAAAACTCTTGCCCCTTCTGGTTTAAATATCAGCTTGAATTTAGCAGCCTTTTAATGACATATTTGATTATATTCACTCAGTATCAACATGACATTGTTTGAGTGTTTTTGGTTTTTAAATTGAAAGCTTTTAGGAGTGTTTTTTTATGCATTGTTTATGGTGTCTTTTTTATATTCACCATTTAGAGGAACTTCGTCAATGTTTCTGCCTCCTTAATAGATTCCCTCTGTTTTTCATGTTACCTTTTTATCAGTTTTTATAATATTTATTGTGGATTTACTATGTATATATTTTTTTAACAAATATGTTTTATTTATATCTATATTAATTATGTTTATGACATATGTATAGTTCAATACATTTACGAATATTTATCAACATGTTAGTTCCCCTTTAACTTTAAGATCGATTTCCTTTATTCTTATTAAGTTAATCAATCGCTCTATCTCACTTGGTTGTGTCATTTTAATCACCTCACCCTTTAAACGCATTGTGCAGATTCGTTTTGTGCTACTTTGAAAAAAGTTATCAACCGGGTTTAGCATTTACGAGTGGTGGAGGACCCAGATAACTCATGGGAGGACCCGAAAGAACCCCTTATGGTAATTTGGAACGCTTATGTATTCCATTCATATATCTGGATCCATTCATAACAGCCGACACTAAGGTATTAGCTGGAGATTACGCTAGTTGAGGCGTCCACGGAAATTAAAAATTGTATTGGGGGTCTATAAGAGACGCATGGCCACTCAATACTACTAACTTTTTTACTCCTGATGAAGTCACGGAAATTAACGTGAGCGTGGCGAAACGTGTTGAGTAACGTTTTTTACTACATACAGGTACTCTTATTTATATTTTGTGCAATACGGTGCTTTATAGAGCTATAGTTTGCATTTACAGTACCTGTTTGTACATATTTATATGAGACTCATTGGTCATATATTTTTATATTTGCTTGTGAGGCTTTTCCATTTTAGCCTGGATATGGGAAGGTGGTTACATTGATACACCCCCAAGTGGTTCATAAGTTTCCATGTGTGATCCATTATTAAGAAATTGCTGATTTCTAGTGAAGTTTTCCTATTCACTACATGGTGTCCCTCCGTATGGATTTCAGCCCATTGTGAATTTTTTGTTTTTATATTCCTGGATATAAAATAAAATTACCTTTGACTTGACAACTACCTCATTCGTTTTCACATGCTTTTTGGATGGTTTGGAATTAAATGGAGTCGTGATCTGATGAACGAGCTCTGGAAGTCCTAGCAACTGATATGCCCATTTATTAGCTTTATCTGGTGAGCATTTTGTACCACTAGAGTGTTACCACACGAAGAGTTGGTGTTGTGCACTTTATTATTTATTCACCCACACTGTCTCAGGCACGTGCTTTAAGGATTTTGGGTCTTTTCTATCTTGTTTTAATCCATTTGGATAAGGCACTATATAGTGCACTGTTTGAGCTTCTTTTACAGATACACAGTATATAGCAACTTAAATATTGCTGAAGTGTGAGGTTAGTCCTCAGTCTACCCATTCGTTTGGGAATGAAAAGCCAAAAATAATGAAACCTCGTTTCAGAATGACTTACAAAGTTCTTGCCAGAATTTTGATGTGAATTGAGTACCCCATTTTGATAATATTGTATCTGGGGTGCCATGCAATTGGAATATATGTTTCATCAATAATTCAGCTGTCTTGGCTGCAGACAAAAGACCTCTACTAGGAATACAAAGTGTGCCATCTTGGTCAATGTATCTTTAACTACCAGGATGGTTTAATGCCCCTGAGAAAGAGGTAGCTCGACAATGAAGTACAAAGAGATTACCCCCCCATTGGTGTTCTGGACAAGGTATAGGTTATAAAAGACCCAAAGGCGAGTTCCTTGAGGCCATACATTAAGCAAATGATAATGCAAGGCTGAATGAAATTCTTAACATCTCATTTCCAGCTAGACCACCAAGAGTACTGAAATAGTAGTTCTTGGATCTTGGTAATTAGTTTACTCACATACTGAGCTAGTTTACTTGCAAAATACTTTGGCAAGAGTTTGGAGGTGTGAACTAGGTTTTAACTGTTATGCAGGTAGCTGATTGGTCAGTTAAAAAACAGCATTTAACCCCCTTTCAGTACAAGAATCCTCACATCACCACTCCCCCTCAAGGAATGCCCTCAGGATTTTTGTCAAGGGGAAATATTTAGGCACATCCACATCCAAACTTCTGCAGGAGTAAGACTACTACAAGCCACTCAACTGTATTTCAAGGGGAGATAACCATTTATTGGCAGATAGTAAAACATGGAGTGCATCCCCTTCATCTTTTTGTCATGCACCTAATTACTACTAATTTTCTAAAAATACAGGGGTATCATGATCAGTGAGGATAAAGACTCTGTGCTGAAAAAGCTTTGTGCTTTAATAGAAAAATCAGAAAAGCCATTTAAAAATTTCAGAAAAAGAAAGTGAGACTGGATTGGATAGGGTAAGAAGGAAAGATACAAATAAAAATAAGATATTCTTATAAATACATTCTTTGGTTAGTGGTGCACTATCAAGAGAAATGTGAAAAAGTGTACAGGGTATGCTTCATTTATCCCTTCTCTTGATAGTTCCAATTGCTAAGCAGGCTTAGTCTCAAATTTATGAACAGTTTTCACTTCTAATTTAAAATAATGTGTGTTATACCCGATACCACAGGAGGCATTTTTTGTATTTCCACGACAGTATTATTCTCTTTCTTGCAAGATCCAGGTGTTTATTTTTATAAATCAGAATACAATGGAAAATTAATGGTTTTAATTTGTTATGTTATATCAATTTTAATTTTTTTTTAGATAATGATATGAAAGGTCATTTTATAAAAAATAAATTTGATTTGCTTAAATTTTTTGGATATCAAATTAATCTGTATTTTATTTTTTTATTTTTACTCTAACTACATATGAATAAAAGATGGTTTTCTGATCAATTTGCAGAATGGTCAGAATCTTTTTGAGATTTTTTTTCTGAAGTAAGTTTCCAAGCTTGTATGTAGTTTGCATGAATCAGCTATGAACCTGCTAGTTTGCAATTGATTTCTGTGAATAAATTACAAACCAAATATCTTGTTACATTACACAAGAAACAAAAAAAAAACACATAAAAGCCATGTACAGTAATAAATGCTTTAAGAAGCCATGTACATGTAAAAGCCAATTAACTAGTAGCAAATAAGTCACATGTGTCTGCTTACAATGCAAGTGAACAGCATCCTATCCAAGTCAACCCTTCTTATTCTACATCATGTAGTGGGTAGTGAAATAATTCACAGCACTGGAAAACTGGTCCCTGATCCAGAATAGGTTTGGGGGAGCTGCTGGCCTATTGGACTCTCTTCACTTCCCTCTACTGCACTGACAAGTGGGATAAGGAGAAATAAATGTAACAGTGGGATCCATTGAAACCCCAACCCCACCCTGAACTTGAGGTTGCAAGCATGAAATTCAGAGAGAACTTTTAATTTTCTTACCAATTTGCTCATGGGTTTTGAAAGGAAAAGAGAAGTGTTGGGGGTTGTCCTATCTTGCTGCAGATAAGCTGAAATGCAAACACTCATCAACAGACCATTTTTTGACTTTTTATCATTCATCCTACTTTTCACAGAATATGTTCACAATACTCTAGAGCAGGGGTCGGCAACCTATGGCTCTTTTGATATCCATATCTGGCTCTTTCATTGTTATGAGCGGTGCAAGCACTGCTCGTTACAGTGTGCTGACAAGTGCTGTAGAGAGAGTTCTCTCAGTGCTTCCGGATTGCTAGCCAATCAGGAGCCGCATGTGACGTCAGTGGCTCCGGATTCAAAAGGGCTGAGGGAGCCGCACATATATGGCTCCCTCAGCACAAAAGGTTGCTGACCCTTGCTCTAGAGTATACAATCAGACAGCAATTATACTGCATTTAGAAAAGTAGTAAAATAAAATCTCAGGACAGAAACAGCAATTATTCATCACCAGAGCTTGAGAAACTATGGTGCTATTATGAGAAAGGAATATTGCAGTTATTTTCCTTGAGAAATAATTCTACAATAAAATCACAAAATTAGACTTCTGTCTGATTGTATACTGGAAGGTCCAATTTTGACTGTAAAATAAATATTTCTAGTTTCCTATAACTCCGTCACCATAATGTTTGCAGTAGAAATGGTAGATATTTTTCTAAACAAAAAAACAAATTAAAAAGGATGTTAAAAAAAAATCCTTTGTTTCATAAATCTAAAATTTCAGACTCACTGGCCACATGGAATGTAATAGGTTTTCAGCTAAAAAAAAAGTAACAGTTTAAAGTCACTATCTTTGTCGACATTAAAAAAAATAACCACCTTTTAGTCTTAACATATAGGGACCATGCTCTCAATTATTTCACTCAGGCTCTATTGTTTGCAATATTTGCTATGTCTAGTTGCTCCACTGTCTTTATTGTGTACTCATTATACAAATCTTCATACTGTACATATTATTAAACATAATGTACTATATACATTCAATGTTCGATACTTTGGCCAACAAGCAAGCACTCTCTCATGACTCCTTTGCATGCTTAAACTTTGATACCTCCAAGCTATACTTAATCTGCCATGTAAAGGTTTCTTTTTTGTATCAGAATATCATTTCAATATGATCAATATAATCATCCAGTAGATGAGGGTCATGGACAGGGCAAGCTGTTCCCTTGACTTAGAAAATGTGGGATTTGTTCTTTGTAGATACAGTATACATTTTCAGTCTTAGTTTGAAGCTTTGCATTAATTTCAGGAATTCAATTGAAACTTTGTTCAGCAGCACATGCAGGCTATATGATTACAAAGTTAAAGCAATCAGCATAAAATGTAAGGAAATGGAGTAAAAGGTCATTCTCACAGTAACTTTGGAAACAGAGACTTCTAAAATCATTATAGATTGATCACTACAACACATGAATACATTTGAACTCCACTCAATACTGTATAAATTAAAGACATTTAAGACAATGGAAGCCATAAAAGTCTATTCCAGATAAGTTTAACAGTATATTGAATTTGCAAATCTACATTATCTTCATAAACAGGCCAATCACTCTTTTTTAGGAAGCATTAATTCTAAATATTGATGCAAACCATGCTCTCAAACCTCTATAGCTATTGTTTTTCAAGTATGCACTGTATCTACATTTTTTTATAGTGCTTTTTCAATAACAGTTAAGTTTGACAATAATTTCTCTCTGCTTTGTGAAGTCAGTTAAACAATTAGAGGACATGTATAACATTTGGCTATAAAACAGGCCCTTTGGTATGTACAAATCACCCAATTGTCGTAGAAAACAGGACTATCCCACAATCCTGGGTCCCCTGGTACCAGTCCCAAATCCCAGTCCTTAAGTTCCAACTCAAAAATCCTCCTCTCAGCCCCTATATCCTTCCCCTAAGCCTTGTACCTGATGGATAGATTTGAGGAAAGATGTCACCAGTACACAGACAATCAAAGAAAAGTGGGCAATATGTCATAGATGTCAATAATTACATCATTAGTACATAGTTAATCAAGGGACAGTAGGCAGTGTGCCAGTGATGTCACTACTAGGGAGAATGGTGCTGTTGTACTGTTCCCCCTGGAAACTTGGGAGTAATGTATTTTCATCATCCACTCATTCTATTTACTGATTCTTTATCATTTTAGTTAACTTGTGTAGTCTGATAGCTGAGGTTTTCTGATGATAGCACTAATATGAACGTGGGTCTCCACTTATAGTTGAGATACAAATTAATAAAATTGATGTTGTTCCATAGTTAGATATTCTCTCTTTTCCTGCCAGATTAGGGGAATAATCAAACGTGCCAGGGGATTTCTCAATGGAGAACTGAGAGACAGAAAGAGACTACAATCTTGTGAAAAATGGCTCATTTAGGTAGGAGACCTTTTGGTGTGCCATAAGACACATCATCCTGTAGAGCTGCTGCTGTAGCTATTTCCAAAGAAGAAGATTCTCAGACACTCCTTGGGAAAGTGGCCTTAGGGGGGGTTTCTCAAGACTGGGTTCCTTGCCAAGAAGATTATTCCTATCTTAGAAGCAAGTGTAGGGGAAGCTTCTGTTATAGGGCATGGCAATTTAGTCATTCAGGAGCCGACAGCTCTGATTTGCAACAGGAATCAGTGAATGGGTAACTTCCAGTACATTAGGTGGACATTATGTTCTCAGACTGAGTTATCTGAGCATTCAGAGCAGGCTTTCCTTTCCAGTGGTTAACTACTGAAAGCCAAGAGGTGTCAACTATGATCATTTTCTGAAATCCATTATTATGTTTCTATCTTGGTGATACTTTGGAAGGATATCTGTATATTAAAAATCAAAATATTTAAGTACCATCTATATCTATATCTATCTATCTATAGAGAGAGAGAGAGAGAGAGAAAGAAAGAGAGAGAGAGAAAGAGAGAGAGAGAAAGAGAGAGAGAGAGAGAGAGAAAGAGAGAAAGAGAGAGAGAGAAAGAGAGAAAGAGAGAGAGAAAGAGAGAGAGAAAGAGAGAAAGAGAGAAAGAACCGCGATCTGTAGACTTGGCCAAAGGTAAAATAAAAATAGCAGTCCAGTTTATTAATCAGCACTGGTGCAAAGAACAGAAACATATAACACAGCTTTTCTTCAGCACTTATACAAAAAAAAATAGTCTTTCTTCAACAAAACATCACATATTGCCCTAAAAAGGCTTATTTAAACCAAAACAGGTCACTTTACCTAGAAGTGTAACAGGAGGGATCTCCCCCCACACTGCCGTTCCTCCCAGCTCATCAGACCACTTTCCTCATCTAAGCAACTCTTTTTTCCCTCCTAATAAAGGACAGCTGTGCTCTAAGAGGGCAAACTCTGGGATGGAGTATAGGAGTGATCTTCCCTCCCAAGCTCTTCAGCCACTCCTAAGTCCCAGTCCCAAAATCCACTTAAAGAACAGCCTAGGCACAATTATACTGCCAGGCACAATTTCCACTGGGATTTTATGCCACTGTCAGAATCATTCTCCGTTGCACATATACCCTATCCACGATCGTAACCAGTCTCCTGGTTATATATATAGTAGGGAATCACTCAAGTGCTGGAGCAGCCTTTAGGGATTAATACACAGCGAGTTTACTTTGCATTTAACATTTATTTCAGAAAAAGGAAAGGAACTTAATGCACAGCCTTTCTTTGGCAAAGCAAAAGACAGTTGAAACACAACCCTTTTAGGGTAAAAAGTCCTTGATCAAAACACAGTGGGTAACTGCACCCATACAGTTTTGTTTATCAAATAAAGAATACCTTCACTTCTCCTGGGTTGTCTCCTTGGGGTTTCACAGTGCTGCAAAGCCAAGTTGTTTAGCAGAGACTTTAACCGCAAGTCACTGTTTCTCTCACAAGGATTAGCCTCCACCACAGAATTCACTTGCCGACTTCCAACTCCAACCACACCCAACTGGCTCTCCCATCAGGGGTGACTTACAAAATCTGGACTCAACTCCAGCAGTATGCCTTCATAAATGAAGCAAAATACCTCCCCTCAAATACAACACCCTCACAATATATATATTCTCTGTTAAGAAAACTTACAAAAATGGTGTTTAAAGGCAACTGCTGATATACAATCTACAGATCGGTGTAACTTCTCTCCTACAACTTTTTATGAGAGAAATGCCATTACTTGCCACACTGACTGAACTTCACACAAGGTTTTTTAATAAACTAAGAGTGTCAAAAATACAAAAATGATGTAGCACATATCTCTCTTGCTAAATTTATGAGGATGTCTTGTAGTTTAAATGATGACATTATATTTGCATTTAATTTTAAAGCTCAGTCAAAATACATGTTGGATTTTACAGGTTATTGCTTCCCAGTAAATGTAACCTACTCCGTAAATATCCATTTTTTTGACATCCACAATAAATTATTACTTTCAACATATATGTATTAAAGCTTTGCTACTAAGCTTACTATTTTGGTGCTAATGGAAAAAAAATGTTCAACGCTAAAAGTTATTACCAAATAGGTCCTGGGAATTCAAAATATGTATGCCAATATATTGTTGTCTTAGATAAAATACATTAGTTATGGAGACTAATATCCTCATATGACAGCCAAATAGATCTTAAATGTAACATACCATAGTAAAGGCAACTTTTTAGCTTTAAGTTTGTATTGATTGCGTTAAACAAAACAAAAAAAATACAGACCCCTCACCACAGTCTAAGGGGGGAATTCAGCATGCAGCGAAGTGAGCTACGATGCATTCGGCTCTCTTCGCTAATAGTAGTATGCGCATGCTGATGTCCTGTACGCGGACATCAGC
>WMED01014613.1:0-13951 GCA_019650415.1 Pipa parva | reverse complement strand
AATCCGGCACAGCACAGTGTACACACTGTGTGACACACTGAATCCGGCACAGCACAGTGTGACACACTGAATCCTGCACGGCACAGTGTATACACTGTGTGGCACTCTGAATCCTGCACGGCACAGTGTATACACTGTGTGTCCCTGTGTGTCCTACTGAATCCTGCACGGCACAGTGTGACACACTGAATCCTGCATGCCACAGTGTACACTGTGTGGCACACTGAATCCTGCACGGCGCAATGTACCCAAGTTATTCATGCACTAAACTTTGTCAGGGGATGTTGGAAGTTGTAGCTCTGCTAAGTAGCAGGTTTTAGATCTCATTAAGGGTTTTAATGTATGTGTTTTGTGAATTCTCAAACCTGTTTGCAGTACTTTTACAATTCACTAAAAGATCTGCTGGAATGCAGATATTGGAATTAAGAATAATTTTATCCTTAATGGGGAATGGTTTGATATGACTTTTCTGCATAACATGTTGCTGACAGTTGAAGTATACCACCCCTGTATTTATTGTGAAAACTAAATTTGGGATAGAGCTCCACACACAAAATGTATATTAGTTAATTAGCAGCTGGGCATTTTACCCAGTTGGAAGCCTGGCAAGCTGATTGTGTGTGCTATGTGCTTGCTTTGATCACTTAGGTGGTTAATAGAAAAGCAGAGTAACTATGGGAACCTCTGCTGTAGGTTAGTGGGAACAGAGGAGATGCAGAGAGTGGGGACAAAGGCTAGTTTGTTAATTTACCATGTATAGGAAATCAAACAGTACGTTTTTTCTAAGCTGGCAATTATTAATTTGTATTCAGTACCTACCTTATGAGAAAACAAGGGTCTTTATGTAGGTAGTGATATAAAAGGTAAACACATAGTATCAATCAAATAGTGATAACACACAGTATCTGGATGGAATTTATCTTTTGAAAATAAGTCCCCTAATTGTTCCTCTAATTCAGTTTTTTTTTTCTGCAAGAATCTACTGCAATGTAGATATTTGAAATTGGGTGATAAAACAAGTGTCAGATTCAGTTGTTCATGCAGTTGGCAACTTTCATTTGGTTTGTTAATTATTTCTTAGTTTCATGGCTGATTACCATTAGAATGTTGGCTTAAAATTCATGTACACTGACAGTGTGTTGATGTGATTTTGATTGCAGCACACAGTTGCAGGAAACTATCTGCACCTGGAATCCATGGGCTCTAGATACATGTGAAAATTTTATAGATTGCCATTCTGAAAAGTGATAATTGTTTCCCATGTAAATGTAAGGTCTGTAAGGAATTGTTTTAATGTAATGTATTTTTATGTCATCTACTTTAAACATACAGCTGAATATTACTGTATACAAATTTTAGTTCCTTTTTACAGTTACAAATTGGAAGTAAACCAATTTATTGTATTGTATTTACTAATTTATATAGCGCTGATATATTACACAGTGCTTTACAGAGATTCATCATTCACTTCAGCCTCCTGCCCCATGGAGCTTACAATCTAATTTCCTTATTCAGTCACACACTAGTATGTTTTTTTGGATTGTGAGAGGAAACCAGAGTATCCGGAGAAAACCCACACAGAAAACATACAAACTCCATGCAGATAAGGTCCAGGGTGGAACTGAACCCAGAACTCAGCGCTGCAAAAGCAATCAGTGATAGACTGTTTAATTTACACTGTCAAGAGCAAAGTTATTTGTTGTGGTTTATCCTTTCATTCAGTTCATATTTGGTAACACTTGAAATTATTCCTAGATAATTCTAAATTACCTGCCATTGTAGATTGTTATTAACCATATTATACCACATTATGTCAGGTAATATAACATTATATTATTTAACCTTATAGTTTTGAGCTGTTAATTATAAAAAAATGACTTGATTGTTAGCATCCTTATAACTTACCATACTGGTCAATAAATAATTTGTGAAGCAAGATCTCTGGTTTGATTGAAGTGGGATTAGCCCCTATGCAAGGTGACCTTGAGTTAAGTTTTGGGATTTTCCTTTTGTTTGCCAGACTACAATTAGGTTCTCACATCTGGGTTACACTAATATTGTTGTCATTTGGGTTTTTCTTTTAACATGAATCACTGCAGAATAAATGCAATTAACAACCTGTAGAGGTCAGACTTGAAGTTTGTAAAATATTGCAAATAGTCTAGATCTGTGTTTCGTTGCTATTATATTATTCTTTAGCAATGCTTTGTTTATTTAGTAGTTCACCTTTCACATTTAAATGTCACTGATTTGTCTCCTGCATTGTTTGCTTTTTAAACAATGTAAACATACTCAAATCTAGCTCCTTTGTGTAGTTTATGGATGTGGTATGATAAGAAAAAATGAACACAGGAAGAACTTAAAAGGGAACACATCACTGGGAAAAGAAAGTTTCTCTAAACAGAGTTGTCATGAGACCTTTAATTCAGTATGCGAGTAATGTGTGGATTCCAGGAAGCCATCCCATAGTGCTCTTGGAGGAAATGGCCAGTATGCATCTTTCAGTTTCCGGTTTCAGATGGAAACGGTGCATTTCTTCTTGCCTGATTATTTCTATTGGTTCTGGCTTCTATAATAATGAGACAGTATGGTTAGAGACATAAGTTAAGGTATATCTGGGCAATTCTCCAAACAGCACTTTTTTGGGAGCGGGTCAAGGAGATCCTCAGTCAAAATCCAGTTAGAACATCCAGAATAAATAAATTAAGACCATGTCATCACAGTTTCAGGGATTATCCCATAAATGTGCATCACAGCCTGAATAAATGTTATAATCCCTGAAAGTGTTGTGGTTTTTCTTTATTTATTCAGGTTGCAAATTGGTTAGAGAAGCATATGGCCAGTTTTTTTTAAAGACAGATGTTAGTAATATGCATTTTGCTTGTAAAGAATATTTTGCAGATGCTTATGATTATTTGTGTACCACAGTGAAAATGTCTTAATCGAGCTGAAATGCTGGTTGATACATTTTGTCATTCCTCTAATTGAATTCTTCCATGGCCATGATTTGGGGGATCTAGATGTAGAAGCAGAATTAAATTTCCTGCCAACACAAGGACCTCAAAGTCATCAAGGATGCTAGGTACCATCTTATTTTAATTGAGAGCTGACAATATTTGGTCTGCAATACATGAGGTGTCTACTGACTGTCCATTTTTACTGGTACAAATGACCATTTGTATTCTAAGCTGAGGCCATACAAGTGTTGTATAACCTGGACTTTCACCCCTTTTAAGAGTGCAGTGTTGCCTGCTGTTTTCTAGCTCTAGTACTTAACTTGCAAAGTGCGGATCAATCTTAACTAAAACATTCCCATTTGGATTGATTGGCATGGCAATTATCCAAATACAGCCCTTTGTAAAATGTTTACTTTTGAAATTAAATTGATGAATTTTATTGCTTTCAGTCTGGTTTCAGTCTAATTATAATACTTTATAGATAGAATATAGAATTTTTGGAAGCACAGATTACATATTTATCAACTAAATTCATTTGAGGCGTTTTTATTTTTTGATATAGTTTTTTTATAAACACAGTAGTACAATAGTACTTAATGTGGCTCTGGACTGAAGGGATATCTGAAGAAGAAAAAATATTTTCACTTGTACATTTGCAAATTGTATGTCAAACAGATTAACACTGAACATTGTACAAAATGTACTGTTGTTCTCATTTTTTTAAAATACTTTTCTAATTCCATTTTTTTTGCTACTTCTTTACTGAATGAATGAGCGAGATTTTTGGTGCCATTTAGTCTGAGGAATTTTTTAACTAGGGGTAAAAGTGCATTTTGTGGGCATTGTTACTTTCCCTGGTCCTTTCAGATGCCAACTTGCTTATCACCAAAAGCAAGCAAAATGGTAAATTTGTAGGGAGGAATTTGTGGGACACTCATGTTCTCTAGGGTAAGTAACAGGGTAAAAAACTAGTGAGCATGCTACCAGGCATAAAAGCACAACTATTTAAACCATTAGTCTGACTCTGGCCTAAAAGTCTGTTCGCCAGGAATGTAGCACTTGTTTTTATGGTTTTCTTTTTCTTGTTTTTCAACATCAAGAACTGGAAGCTATAATACAGTTCTCCTAATGTGTTTTACTTTCTTACCTGGCTTAATGAAGCGGGTCTCTACTGTGTCCTTGTGAAATCATTGGACAATACGCATGGCACACCTCTACTCTATCCAGCAGGATTCCATTCATGTTTTCTTTCTTTTAACCTCTTGAAAATAGAATCATATGTTTATTCCACACTGCAGTTATTTGAACTTAAACCCCATTTTTTTAACCCCTTTCAAAGCTTTTAGTTTTACAGTAATTATTGCTGATTTTTGTGCATTAATTAATTAATTAAGGCCTACAGGCATCCATGATTGGATGCCTGTAGGCCTTAATGGCTGTAGTTTGATGGAACTTCCTCTCCTTTGTTGGTCATGTCTAGAGTTTGCCTGCACACTAACCTCAGAATGCAGGAATAGCTAGGTTTGGGGGAGGGGTAACAGTGGTAATGCCAGGGCCACTGTTTTTTGTAGCTGAGTTGTTTTTAATTGGGCTAATTTTTGCCTGTGGTGCAAAACAAAATAGAATGTGTATTATCCCACATGAAACTATGTACACTATTTTTCCAGCTAAGCTACCAAACAGCCAGTGTGGCCTTTCTCTACAAAAATTAATGAGAGAATGTACATAAAATATGGGGAATTCAGTTGAGAAATTGTCTCCCCTCAATATAGTACAGAAGTTTTCCCCTCTAGTGCCCCATACAGTGCAGCAGTACTGCCATATAATGCCCTACAACTCAGCAGTTAACTAAATGCAAGTTTGTGTAGTACTATGCAATGTTAAAGCTCCTTTCCATAGGTTTGGTAACACTGGGGAAATATTGTTGTAGCACTTTTACCTCCTCATCAATAATTTAGCTCTATAATGCATTCTGTCAAGAATTGATGAAGAGGTACAAAAATATGTTATGTGTGAAGAATTGGTATTCTATTAGCTGTCAGAAACAGACAGACTGAAAAGAAGATGGTCAATTCTTCACTTTCTGCACTGGCAAAATATACTGGCAAATGGGCAAAATGCCTCTGCCAGTACTTTATTAATGAAAGTAGCATGCATTCCTACGCTTTAGATCTGTGCTGCAAAAGTGCCATTGAAGTAATTCATTTGATGTTGAGAATGGATGGTATCCTTAATTGCTCATCTTGCCCATCAACTGTAACCACCCACTGATTTCTAGTCAAAGCAGCTTGCTAATAATGCAGCAAATTTCATAGCATAGCATCACACAAATGGCTAAACATGTCTTTCCACAATAAAACAGAAAGTCATAATTTAGACATCATCATAATTGTGGAAAAGGTTATACAAATCCTTAGTTTTACTAATGAATCTCTTTACATTGACAAAACCTATTCTAGCATTCTCAAGACTGTAGGTTGTGAGGAACAGGCAATAGTACCCTAATAAATTCTTGAAAGTTAAAGTTACACGTAACTTTTTTTTTATATGCAGTCTTATATTAATATTTTTTTTTATTAATACTATAAACCTATAAAATGTATAGCACATTAAAATAAAAAATGCAAAAAAATAAAATGTTTAATTCTTCCTAGAGAAAAAGAAATGACTTGGTAGCAGGAGCTTTTGAGACAGGCAGTGTAAAAACAGCTTATTGTGTTAGATAGGTCAGTGGGATTTGACCTAGTTTTGTTAGATGCCTGAAAATGATGTCACTGAAAGTTAAGTCACAAATGTATAGGCTTAGCATTCCCTTTGTTTATTGCCTTTGTTTCATCTTTTCATACTATTCTTACATTTTATCAAAAAAATGGCTGGCACTTTAAATTTCCCCTCCAGATGGGAGTTTAAAGAAAGGATAATGTGTTTTTTTTTATAATATACGATCAGAATATCCAATAAATTATGTTCTTCACAGGCATTATTATTTCTAAAGGAGAGATAGAAACCAGTTTTAAGACAAAAAATAATCTAGGAGAGAAGCGCAAAAAATGTGCACATAGTGCTTTATCTTAAATACAAAATAGATAATAGAAAAGACCAGATCACCAAGCTTGTAAAAACAGAAATGTGCTTATGGTAAATAGATTTTGAAAAAATATATATAAGATCCCAGTGCTAATACTGTGTTCACAACACTCTGAGTGTGGGAAAACTCACCAGAGGTACAATAAATATGAATATATAAGAAGAAATCCAACAACTCAATCGTTCAGGATAAATCTTCACAAGACCTCCATAAGCAATTCCAGAAAATGCATCCTCCAAATGTATCAATTCGACATCAGTAGTAATAGCCACCGTGACATGTAGAGAGTTGTGAACACAGTATTAGCTGGGATCTTATATATATTTTTTCAAAATCTATTCACCATAAGCACATTTCTGTTTTTACAAGCTTGGTGATCTGGTCCCTTATTCACCAATGTGCGTAGTGAGCCGCGAAGCGTTCAACTCACTTCGCACATGGTGTTATGCACATGCTGATGTCCTGTGCGCGGACATCAGCATGCGAATTAAAGGGATTCCCCTCCCGGCGAGGAGACTCGAATGCTCTCGCCGGGAGGGGAATCCCTTTAATGCGCATGCTGATGTCCGCGCACAGGACATCAGCATGCGCATAGCACCAAGTGCGAAGTGAGTCGAACACATCGCGGCTCACTTCGCACATTGGTGAATAAGGGCCCTGGTCTTTTCTATTATCTATTTTGTATTTAAGATAAGGCACTATGTGTACATTTTTTGCGCTTCTCTCCTAGATTATTTTTTGTCTTGAATCATCATTTGTGGGAAATTGAACCATCGCAACTTAGAGAAGCTGCATACTTTGGACTTTATTTTTGGAACTATTTTTTGGTTTACATTTTCAAGCGCTACAACTTCTTTTTCAAAAAAACCTATTTTAACCTGTATATTTTCTACTTTTGCAAAATGTATTTTTCTCCGCTATAAAGAAAGGGTTTATCTCTTTTGTGAGGCAGGACTGTAATAAGGATTTAGCAAAAGTAAAATGTTTACATGTATATAATTTCCTGCTGTTCTGTTAAAGCAAATTTTTCAAATTATTTTTTTAATAATGTGGTTTTGGGCATTGCAATAACTGAAGATATATTAATATCTCAGAAATTACTTTCTGGTTGTGTGGTTAGTAAATCTATAATTGTCTGTCCTGCAGTTGGCTTGGATATGAGGGTGAAGTGTTTGAGGAAAAAGGAAATAGATTAAGAGGTCATGTGGTTTGGGTGGGATGGAGGGAGGAAACCGGCCTAATATTATAAATTCCTTGAGAAACTGTTAGCATTGTATTTAAAATAAAATATTAAAGTTTTGCACTTCCCTGTGAATAAAATAAAATTTATGCATTCTTACGCACTGTTTAAAGGAAGGAAAAATCTGTTTTTACATTTTTGATTGATTTGGCCCAGAAAAAAAAAATTCACGTCAAAATAGATTGGGATATTCCATTTCCACATATCCTTGTTATTTTCTATATCTTATTCTATCTGTCTGATAAGATGTAATAGATTTTGCCAAGTCAGGACTGATGGATATTTTAAAAAAAAAATCAAATGGATACCATAGAAATTTAACTGAATGGAAAAAAAAGACCCCAGGATTGACCAAATTCTCCAACAGAATCAAAGTTCAACTGATAAATTTTTACCATTGGGAAAATTGTCAAAAAAATGCTAATACGATTAATAATTAGTCCTCTTTTTTATTTTATTCTTTGACCATATGAAAGTTTTATCTGAGATTTTGTTTTTAATTACTATTACTATTTATTCTCTTTTAATATGCTGCTTTTGTTATGAACATTTAACATAGTAACATAGTTTATAAGGCTGAAAAAAGACACAAGCCCATCCAGTTCAGCCTATTTTCCTGCAATGTTGATCCAGAAGAAGGCAAAAAACCCATGAGGCAAGAGTCAATTATCCTCATATTAGGGAAAAAATTCCTTCCCGACTCCAAATATGGCAATCAGAATAATTCCCTGGATCAAGGTCTCACCTTCAGTTATCTATTACCCATAACTTGTAATATTCTTACACTGAAGGAAAGCATCCAAACCAGTTTTGAACTCTTTAATGGAATTAACCATCACAACTTCTTCAGGCAGAGAGTTCCATAACCTCTATTTTACTATTTTACTTGCAACATGTAGCTTAATTCACTGCTTAGTTTCTTTGGTAATAAACTCTAGCAACCAGTGGACATAAACTAAAAAATATTTTGTAATAAATAAATCAAAAGTTTAAAAAAAAAAAATGAATATCAAATGTGACTAAAAAAAAATAGATCCCACAAAACATAACATGTTCATTTAAGCAGCAGCAGTTTGCATTTTATAATCTTCCTGCCTCTTCATCCTTCCAAAAAATTGACATAATACCAACATTTTGAACGTATGACTGAGAAACACTTGTAACAGCTTTGGGGCTGTAACATTCTTGCGGAATTACTTTCATGTAGTTACATTTTGATATATTTCACACGAATATCTCTAAGTTGTAAAAATTGGCGTCAGCAGTCAAGTAGAACTATAAAATGAATAATGTTAAAGTGAAGGCTGTTATTTTTTATGCTCTACATGTGGGTTAATAGAAAAACATATGGTCCTGCTCCAATCCAAAACTGCAGTAGCAGAAATGTATACTATGAATAGCAGTAAGCCAGTCATGGTTCAATGTGCTGCATTTTGAGTAACTGCAGAAATTCTTTTGTTCCTACCACAGTCCAAACTGTTGGAACAATTAGGCTTAATAATAAGGCATAGTTGAATGATTACTGTCTGTACAGGTAATGTAGAAAAGTTACGGGGATGTTTGTATGTTGCTTTTGTGACTTTAGGACCTTGTCATGCTCCCATTGATGTTGGACCAAACTCAGTGTTGGGCAGCGCTCATAATGTACAGATCTATTTATCAAGTTTTGCTGATGAAAATTTCATCTATTTTTTTTTTTCCAGCAGTTAGTTGTCACCAGCTCACATTTTATGTGCAGAATTGCACAAAATTGTGACATTTTGATTGTAAAATGTCTAACTGCAAAATTTTAAAAGAAAAACACATCATTTCAAAGGTTGTTGTTGGTTTTTGTGGGCAAAATGTTGCACTTTGGACAGGCAAAATTTTTTTCACAATGTCAATAACAAAAGCAAATGATTCCATCAGACACATCCATTGCTTGACTTTTTGTTTCCGGAGTTACAGACTATTTTTGCATCCAGAAGAAAAAATAATTTTTTTATACTTCCTGTAATTTTCTTTTAATGGCCATTATTGACATTCATATTGGTAGTATGTTTCTTCATCCTTCCCACCCCAGGTGCCTCCACCAAATTTTAAAAAGTAATTCTAACTTCCCAGGCAAGTCTTTAACCAAGTCTCTTGTTCTGAGGAAGAATATTATATGTTAGAAAAATATTGTGGGAAGCGTTTCTGGCTTTTACCCTTTATCTTGACATTACAAGTAGAATGTAGATAGCAGTTTCCTTTCTGGGTGGGACAAAAATTCTACAGAAAAAAGGCAAAGAGATGGGACAAGATCATTTTACTCAGATGAGAGTTGCAGAAAAGATTGGGCAAACTGAGTTTCCATTATATTTCATCCAAATGAAATTTCTGAAAGACAACCATGAAACCAACCAAAAGGTTTTCATAGCTGTTGTTAAATGCAACCTAAGCCCCTCAGGAGCTGGTTTGCCTTGGATTTGGTGTGCCAGCACTAGCCATTTGCTCAAAATCTCTGTGGATCCTGATTCACCCTTTATTGGGCCTACAATCAAAATAGAAAGTCTAACTTCCTGACAAGGACTGTAGTCCTTGTTTTATCACATTCCAGACTTTCTGACAATGTATGCTGACAACCAGATTTACTGCTTATTGGTCTTTTGTTGATTTCAGAGAAGAATAAGAAAGTTGGAAGAACTTGCACATGGACTGTATGGTAGATGGAGTCTACTTTTCAAAGGAAATGTCTCACAAATCATAACATTTCCTTGATGTGCAAAAACACAGTAAATGGCTACTTATAGGCTTGCAACTCTACAATTCTTCTTGTGGAACTATTTTCCAAAATATTCTGAATTACTGGAATCTAGGCCATATTCTGTAATATTTGTTAGAAGATAAAGCCTTTCTGGACTTTATTATCAACTCCATTATGATATCTGAGACCCCTAACAGTTTACATTTTTCCATGATTTTTAAAGCAATGTCTCTGCCAGATCTTTGACCACCTTTATCAGTTCCTATTGCCATATTGCTGTGTCATATTGCCAAACCAATTATTCCGTAAATCTGCCACTTAGCAACTTGTAGTCCGGCTAAAAGGGAGGCCCAAACAACTGGAAAAGGTCATTCCCCAAAGTAAACTTCAAAAACTTTTTATAAGGTTACAGGAAAATATACCCATTTATTATAGTGTATTTTCTTTACACAGACTGTAACCTATGACTGCAAAGGATATTGAACTTGTATGTATAATGTTCCTTCTCTCCATTTATTCAAATCCAATGGGAGTTTCTATGTTGCTTGTCTTGGCTAAGGCCTATGTCACACATGGCCAGTGTCTGGATTTTGGGGATATTTGATTGTAAGGCAGATGTTGTGCCAAGCCAAAAGGATTTAGAAGCAGCCTTTCTATTCATTTATTTATATATTCGACAGCTAGACTTACCCAGCTTTAACTTAATTTTAAAAGGAGAACCTTACACCGCCTAAACTAATCAAGTATAATGTAGTAAATTAGTATGTATATATGTTTAAATAGTACTGTTTTTATATAAAAATAATAGTTAAATATTAAATAGTTTATTTCCCCCAGAGACAGACTAATTCAATATAAGTGCGCACACCAGCTATATATAACATCCAAGTAAATTATTTAACTATGTTAGACTGTCCTCTGACATATGCACACGATGCCTATCAGCCACAGGCTCCTTTATATATATGATTTGGGAGTGCCCCCCAAGATTTTATTTTTGGAGACAGATCATGAACACAATTTCCTCCAGATTAGCTATTCCTGTAATCATAAACCTTGACCTTTGTCTCCTAGGTTTAACTGAAGAATTTATTCATACCCACCACTTAAGTTTACTAGTAAGAATTGGATGAATTGCCCCCCACCGCCTCTGCCAAACTGGCTAACCTTAATTAATTCTCCAATTCCCCTTCTTAGGGGGTAATTCAGGAAAGAGCGACGTTACCTTGCGATGCTTCTTATCAGTTCGCCGAGACTGGTACACGCTCCCTGGTCTCCTGCAAGCGGAGATCAGCAAATGCTTTAAAGGTACTTCGGCTCACCTCGTGACCACTTGAGTTGCCTCACCGAGCCGAAGTACCTTTAAAGCATTCGCTGATCTCCGCTTGCAGGAGACCAGGGAGCGTGTACCACTGATGAGCTGAACTGATGAGAAGCATTGCAAGGTAACTTTGCTCTTTCCTGAATTACCCCCTTAAGCTGTCATACCGGGCCAGAGCCACCCAAAAAAATTCCACAAAATATGGGAACCCTGGATCAACTCTAACATATCTGAAATGGAGTAATACCAAGACTCTCCGTCTCCCTCATTCACTATATAGCAGATCCCCTCAAGATCTCACATCCCCACTACCCCAAAATTGGTAAA
Organism: Pipa parva; assembly: GCA_019650415.1. Taxonomy (NCBI): domain Eukaryota; kingdom Metazoa; phylum Chordata; class Amphibia; order Anura; family Pipidae; genus Pipa; species Pipa parva. The sequence goes on along the minus strand of WMED01014613.1, from coordinate 2,293 downwards.
ATTAAGGGTCAGGCCTCAGACAGAAGGTACTTCTTGTTTAGCTGGGGAGAAACACAACTGCCACTACTACCCCTTAACTCCCTTCCTTTGTACAAGTACATGCAGGATGAGGCGGGAAGGTAACATATTATGTCGCAAAGGTATAAAACCCCCTTATAACTGGTGTTTCCCCTCGATAGGTCCACTCATAAAGAAATAAGTCCTGGTGACAGTTATCTACGTAGATTGCATATGGCACAATCACCTTATACTTGAAGTAGGACAGGAGTGGGCAAACTACGGGCTGATTGTGGCCCTCCACAAGTCTCGGATCAGCCCCCGCGGGAAGATATTATAATGGGGGTGTGTAGCCTAGTGTCATAGACGTCAGCACGCTGGGCACCCCCCCCCCCCCCCCCCCCCCCCCCCCCCACCCCCTGAAGCCGTCAGGCCGTTTACGCGACCCGGTGGCTTAAACATTTGCCCACCCCTGATATGTAGGAGGTACTACTAAACTTTTTATAGGTTATATATTATGCTACCCTTGCACATTGTATCATGTATCGATATTGTAATGATTGCACTCTAAGTTACTAATGGTTAAAATTGTTCTTTACTTTTGTTATGGTTAAAAGAAAGAAAGAAATACCTTTAAAAAAAAAAAATGTAATTAGTTTCCAGTCACTGTGTCCCAAACCATTTTCTACTGGTTTCTGTGGGTTTATGATGCTCAGCCGTAAGTATAGTTCAAAATGTGGTCTTCTGAGTTTTGGGCTAAAATCACAGTTGTGCATCATATTTAGCTATGATCTCTTAGGCAACTCTTTTAAGAAATTTGATTGGTGCTTCTTTAAACAAAAAGGGCAGCAGGAGTTCATATTCCTCTATAACAGGGGTCTTCAACCTTTCTGGCTGAGAGAGCCATATTTGTGCGGCTTTACTCAGCCCTTTTGAATCAAGAGCCGCTGAAGTCATAGGTGACGTGAGTGGCTCTGGATTGGCTAGTTACCTGGAAGGGCAGTGACGTCAGTGGTTTTGGATTGGCTAGCAACCCAGAAGCGCTGAGAGAGCTTTTTCTCTACAGCACTTACCGGCGATTAGCACGCAGACTGTAACGAGCGGTGCTTGCATGTGAGCACTGCTCATTACAGTCAAAGAGCCAGATGCAGCCGTCAAAAGAGCCACATCTGGCTCAGGAGCCATGGGTTGCTGGCCCCTGCTTTATAATATAGTCCTTAATAAGCAGTAGTGTATATGCTTTTTTTAAAAAAAATTACACTGTAGAAATCCTATTTGGAGATTCTGTCAATATTGGACACATACATTTTGTATCTAATAACATCTGTTTGATGCATGCTTTTGTTCATATATTTATCTTTGATATCTAACTCTGTTTATATAAAAATCTAAATAAAAGTGTGCTCTCAACCTATCAGGGATAAATAATAGCATAATGTCAAATTAGCACCAGTTTTTTGTTTTTTTTACATTGAAAACTACATCAAATCATAGTTTGCTAAGCTCATTCGCTGGTCTTGCCAAAACAAAATATGTTTACAGTATATACATTTTGTCTAACATGCTTTAATGAGAAGACTGCTTTTTTTAAATATACTATCTATATTCTATTTTAAGCCTGAATTATCTTCTTTTCATTTTGCTTTAATTTACTAGGGCAGGAATACATTTGTTCATTTACTGGTTGAATACTCGATTTAAACAGCATTTATTGTAAAAAACAAACAAACAAACAAACAAAAAAAACCCTGTATTTACCTTGAAACTGGCATATGTTAAGAAAATTACTCCTGTTACAGCAAAGGTTTTACATATACATTTACATGAAATAGGCACTTACAAATGATTTTACATATGGAAATACTGTGATCATTATGCATTTATGTTACAGTTTGCTGTCAGTGACCTGTCAATCTGGTCATCCTGTCGCTTCCAGTACAGTCCATTATTATAGCACAGAACTAAAGAATGCAGTAATTTTAGAAAGCCTTTGCTGGATTATCACTAAAAATTCTTTTCTGTAGACAAAATCCCTAAATCAGAATAAAATCCTAGAGCATCATGACGAATCCAGTGTTTGATCATCATTATATTACTGTGGAAATTAGAAGCAGTAAAGCTACCCTTAGTATTTTTCAAATGTTGGTGCCAGCGGTTTATGTCAGTCAATTAATAGTTTTGCTTTTGGCCAGGCTCACACTAACTGGTTTCCAGCTGGAAAAAAATAGTCTCCATTGTTTCTTGTGGGATAATCCACAGGCTATACACCACAGACAGTATTGAAGCTAATTAAAAA
>WMED01014612.1:0-10383 GCA_019650415.1 Pipa parva | reverse complement strand
ACACACACACACACACACACACACACACACACACACTCACACAGGCACACATTATTTACAGAAAAACCAATAGATTGTCTATATTGTGTGCAAAATGGGTATTGTAAACAAAGATAAAGTTTCTTAAAAAAACTGCTTCCAGAGAGGTAAGCCCTGGTAGGATTTATTGCCTGCTGTCTAGTTGTGAGTCAGTTATTTTAAAGTATAAAGTCATTAACACAGTGGAAATATTTCTGGCAGTACATGACTGTGTGGCCTTAAAGCAGTTAAGCCATGTAATAGGGAAATTTGAAAACTACTATTAATAATGTTTCTCTAGATGTGCTATTCTTTTTATGTTCCTGCATGGTTTTATTATGGGGAATTGTGCTATGAGTGTTTATACAGAAAGCCATGAGTCATAGGCATGTTCTGCTGTAAGCTGGATTGCGAGGGAAACAATTAAACTCAGTAACTTGTAGTCAAAGACATAGAATATGTTTTAAAAATTAGGAGTAAAACTTTAATACATGTCATGCAGGTCTAACACAGTATTCTTGCAAGGATCATACCATTTAGGTTTGTCCTCTGTAATATTTTCTCATAGTAAAAAAAAGTTAACTGTAATAAAATGTTGCACTTGTACCAATATTCCCTAACAATTTATATCTTTTTATACCATCAATAAAGGCTTAGTTACAACCAATAAAAAAAAAAAAAAAAAACATTCTTATAAGTTTGTAATTCACAGTTGATATATTTTATTGGTTATGTTACACTAAGATTAAAAAATGAATATATCTGCTAAATTTATTATATAGGACTATTTTGAACTTTTATGAGCCATTTTATGAGTTCTCCTGATCAAAGAAAAAGGCGTTGCTGCCTGTTTTTCCACAAGTTTTAATACTCAAAGTACATTTAGTGTACTTAATATTACAGCTGTGTGTTTGTAAGGTTTGTTCAATAGAGCCCTGTAAACTGATCCAAATGTTTCCTAGCGGATGTTTCATTTCCAAAGTAAATCTGAGTTATTAATCCACAGCATCATTACTGTGTTGGAATTTACTTTTTTTCCCCCTGTAATATGATCAACAAGGAATGCTCTATGTTTTTAAATCACTGAATATACTAAGCAATACACTTCAAAAGTAAAAAAGAAGCGTTGTATACAAGCTTTTTTTCTGCTGCTCTGCCAAGCAGTTTCAAACATGGAGTTAGGAATGCAGCACAAAAGAGAATATAGTATATGAAATAGCAGAATTGTATTTGTTGCGTGGAGATAGCAAAAGGTTTTTCTGTCTAGTCGTGATTTAAAATGATAGTAGTCGAAATAAGTACTCTTATGAATTGTCATCATTCAGTTAATGAATCTCACTTTTTTTTTTTTTTTCTTTCTTTTTCTTGGCTTTTCAGAGCATTTGGAGTATGTACCAGGCACAACAGAAAATGCAAGTTTCCGTTTCATGTTCAACCTCAGCAGCATTCCTGAGAATGAGGTGATTTCTTCAGCAGAGCTAAGACTCTTTAGAGAAAAAATAGACCATGGTCCAACATGGGAGGAAGGTTTCCACCGGATAAATATTTATGAAGTTATGAGACCTCTTGCAACGAGTGGACACATGATTACTCGGCTGCTGGACACAAGGTTAATCCACCAAAATGTGTCACAGTGGGAAAGTTTTGATGTGAGCCCTGCAGTTATGAGGTGGACCCGGGATAAACAGATAAATCATGGGCTTGCCATTGAGGTAATTCACCTCAACCAAACCAAAACTTATCAGGGGAAACATGTTAGGATAAGCCGATCATTATTACCTCAAGAGAACGTGGACTGGTCACAAATGAGACCACTTTTAATTACTTTCAGCCATGATGGCAGAGGACACACATTGACCAGGAGGTCAAAGAGAAGCCCTAAACAGCAGAGACCCCGTAAAAAAAATAAACATTGCCGGAGGCATTCTCTATATGTTGATTTCAGCGATGTTGGTTGGAATGACTGGATTGTGGCACCGCCTGGATACCAGGCCTTTTACTGCCACGGGGATTGTCCATTTCCCCTGGCCGATCACCTGAACTCTACTAACCATGCTATTGTACAAACTCTGGTTAACTCTGTTAACTCAAGCATCCCAAAAGCGTGTTGTGTCCCCACAGAACTGAGTGCAATCTCCATGCTTTATTTGGATGAATATGACAAAGTTGTCCTTAAAAACTATCAGGATATGGTGGTGGAAGGGTGTGGATGCCGCTGAGTTTGAAATTAAAAACAAAAAACGCACGCCTGATAAGGGTTGGACTTCTTTCAGCTGAACGTTCATCTTGACCTTATTTATGACTTTTTTTTTGTGCAGATTTTGACAATATGATCATATATTTTGACAAAATATATTTATAACTACATATTAAAAGAAAAATAAAATAAGTCATTATTTTAAAAATAAGCTACTTTGTACAATGTGTTTATAAATGTACATTAGGATGAATATGGATTTATATGGGAATAGAGTATTTTTTCTATAAATGACTTGCTGTGTTTATATTTATTGGCAATATGGCTTTAAAACCCCCTCTTCCCTGTGTAAATTAATGTAAATTAAGATGAGGCATATTGCTGTTTGCATGTCACAGTTGCTTAAATTTCCAGCCTCTGGGAAAAGATTTACTTGACTTCCTAACCTGTGGTAAGGTATTTTTTAATTCATTTGCAAAGAGACTCTAAAGTACCTATGTTGTTATGCTAAAATATCCTAGTTCCCTCCCTCCTGTTGTATATATTTAGTTCAAAGCTGTGCATAGTGTGTTTTTTTTTTTTTCTTTCTGTGTGTGCAGAGATTAGCAAAGGGCTGTTTAAAAAGTACTTTGGAATATTATTTCGTTTAAAACACATCAAAGGTTGCAGAGTTCTTTTGAAGGTTAAAACACATTAAAAAGTGCACATAAACTTGACAAGTGACTTGTTTAAATTTGACGGACGGTTGTCTTTATCTATTTCCTTTTTTACCTTTAAAAAAAAAAATAGAAATATTAAAAATCTGAAATTTCATTTTTCACAAACAAGTAAGAAATTTTGCTTTTCATCAGGGATCCAGAAACAAACAAGCAAGCTACAGTCACTACACAAATATATGTATGTATATTTATTTGTTTAGACTTCATAATCACAAATATTAAAATATTCCACAATTAAACATTATTTATTTATTTTAAACCTCTGCATGCAATCCCCAAAGAAAATCTTTCCATTTTGTTTAATTAATATACATGTTCAAACCTTAGGTAAAAAAAGTGCAGCTTAGCTGAAAGCATTAAAAAGACATAAGTGGAGAGTTTGCCAAAGCCTGCGCTTCCTGGGGAGTGCAGGTGGAGGGGACCAGATTAGATCCTCAGGCTAAGGCAACAGGACTGCACGCTGCTTTTTGTGTTATAATTCTTCAGAAAAGGGTCTTTTAACTGTACTAAGCTTAAATAAACTGTTTAGGAGAAACTCTGTTTTCTCCAGAGATTTTTGTTTTTTTTTCTCCCCTCACATTCTCAAACAAAGATAAACCACAGCCTTGTTTACATATAAGCTTCTTTTTCAGAGCCCGATAACTTTGTCTTCATAAAATTTATGATTTGTATTAATTATAATCTGTGGCAATTTATATGGCAGTTAATAATATTGTATGGTTAGGGATGCCAAGCTCCTCGTCTACCAGCAGTTGTTTACCACACAAGATGCTGGGTGTTGTAGTTCACTATATTTCTGAAGTGGTACCAGGAGTTGTATTTTAGAACAGATGTAGTAGATGCATGTAACCGCATATTCTGACCTTCTGAATAGTGTTGAAAATGCTGCAATTTATCCCTTCGGAAAATGATGCTTCTACGTCTCTTAATTCTTTGCAGAATATAAGTCCTGGTCTATTTGCTGAAAGGCAGAAAAAGTATTTCATTTCATTAAAAATTGTTAACATGGGAATGTGCCTTGAAATATATGTAAATTCTATAATGTAGCTCTAATAGACCCAACAAGTGCGTGAATTTGACCGCATACTCTCATATTCCACTTATTGCTTCACCACAATCATTTGCCAGTTTATAATGTACCTTATCAGTTTTATCAAGCTCACCGTGTAGAAAACTTCAATTCTATATGTGGCATATTGACCATGTGTCTGTGTATATATAGTAGATAGCAACTGAGGGGAAGTGCAGTACCAGTCATTGAATGCCCCGGTGCGTGGAAATAGCCAAACCAATATTCAAGAACTTTAATTAAAACATTTGAATTTGTATTCTGAGCTGCATTAAAATCATTTTAACTAACCTTGATGTAAATGCAGATCAACATTTCTTCACTGCCTTGTCAAGACTTTGAGAAAGACAGTGAAGAACTGGTGAAACTTTGCTCTGTATTTACAACACATGCATACACACATAAGCTATGTGGAGTTCATGTTAGTGTTGTAGTGCTTGGTGATACCTTATTTATTGAAAAATAAGTCATTTTAAATAGATGGATCTCAAGAGGGGTGCATCCCCTCTGATACAGATATTTGTACTTCTGTAAAATGGCCTAATACTGAATGCTTGAAAGGACCAGTAACACCAAAAACATACAAATTCCCAGTTGGATTGGCATGGCAGTTATCCAAATGTAGCACTTTGAAGTTAAATTCATGATTTTTTTTTTCTGGTTTCCTTCTTTTTTTATCTTTACTGATAGCAGCCATGTTGTTAAACAAACTTCACCAAGTTCCATTGTTTTCTGTGGTGCTTTATTCAGGAAGTGTGCCCTAAAGCCCTATTTTAAAAACTAATAGGGGAGAATTCATGATTGTGCGAAGTGAGCTCCGAATCCTTCGGCTCACTTTGCACAGATTGATATGCGCTCGCTGATGTCCTGTACGCGGACATCAGCGAGTGCTTTAAAGGGATTCCAGTCTCGGCGAGGCGACTCTTTTGGGCTCGCCGAGAAGTGAGTGGAAGGATTCGGAGCTCACTTTACACAATCGTGAATTCCCCCCCCCCCCAATAGTTAATGTAATACTTTCTAGGCACAATTTAGAAATTTTGGAAGCAAAGACTGAATACATAGTAACTATAAATGCATTTAAGGTTTGTATTTGTTGGTGTTACTGTTCTTTTAAGCAAACATCCTGTCTGATTCATGTAAATATTATTCTCCACTCTCCAAGTTGCCTGATTGCTTTAGAAGTCTTATCTTAATAACTGGTGTGTCATAGACTCTGTACCATGATAAATTGTGGCTATTTAGGAAACCTGACCACAAAATGTATGATATAGACAAATATTATTCCCTATGTGTACGGCACAAACCAGTTGTACATTGGTTACAAGTGGATGGTCAAATTGAATATTATGTAACTACTATTTCTACAGTAACCATGATCAGATTGCTTAACAAATAGGTACCAATGTTGGCTTCTTGTATTGTTGGTAGGCATTAATATTGTAGTATTGTTAACTTTAGCAGCAATGCAGGGCCCAGACTATAGGTCTTTTTGTACTTGCATAGGTCATTTTCACTTTATCACTGAGATATAGGCTACTAAAAGCAAGATGGAACCACACAGTCTGTTGCTGCAATATATGGGACTATGAACAAATATTTTGTTTTCATCAGTGATCAGCGGTGCGCTCACTAGATTAGATATATTAAGAGACAAGCTCAAAGGCAGAATATAGTAATTTTAATAAAAGTGCATATCTTCAATCACAAAAACAGTACAATTATGTTTATGGATGTATAAAAAAATTAAATAGGATTATTCAAAAATGTAATATTTTGGAATGCTGGTAAAATCCTAAGAGTGAGGCATTGGATGTATTAGATATATAAATCAATTAAATATGTATGCATATATAGCCATACTATTTCAGAACTAGCAGATGTATGCACATTTCAGCCACACACAGTCGTAACTTAGAGCAAACCAATACTGGGTTAGTTATTTGATTATTGCAATTGAGAGACACCTCTTTCACACTACAGTTTGCTGTGCTCTGTGATTGTCAAACTCCAAACGCGTTTGTCAAATCATGTCAGACACTGAATTCTTTTTGCAACCTTAGGTTTGATTGGGATATGAGTGCTGGATCAACTAATCAACTAGTAGATGTAGCATGCTGCAGAACTACTGGATTGCTGGCCAAAATAAAAGTGCAATAATATTGTATAATTTAAATGTGTGTGGGAATGTCCTAGATAACAGTTGTATCGTGCCTGCATGGGAACAGGTCTGCTGGTCTGGTTATACTGAATCACACAACACACAGTAGTGTGAAAGAGGCAATACACTGACATACATTAATATAATGGTGCCTGAATGGTTTTAAATAGCTAAATACAACAATCGCTAATGGTGAACAGATTACCACCTTTAAGAACCAGTAGTGCCAGAAAAAGAATCCTATATGGATTGGCATGACTGTTATTCATACATAATGGTTGAAAATTTTTTATTTTTAAAATTGAATTCCTGTTTTGTGTTGCTTTTGTTTTGTCTCTTTGCAGGCTGCAGCCATCAATATTTTGTTAATAAAAATGCCCCCATTAGTCCGTTTATTAAATATGTAACAGTAGAGTGTATATATTTATAAAGTGTCCAAGACTCCTAAGCGATAAAACACAAAGCAAATAAAGAAAAAAATCCGGAGTTCAACTTTAAAGATGACATTTTTATAGTTACTGTATAGGTATAACTGTCATGCCAATTGTAATAGCAATAACATTTTGCTGGTGTTTCTGGTCCTTTAAATGTTATGACATGTCTCTTGTGTTTTATCCAATGGAGTATTGATAAGAAGCCTTTTAACACTAAGTTGTGCTGCCGCTCCCAGAATTTTGGGAGTTGCAGTTTTTAAACAGTCCATGAAGTACTTCCTAAGAAATCTCATTTACATCTGTATCCACCTGCACTCTAAATAAAGAAAAAAATAAACTAAACAAGTACTGACTCTTTCTTGAAAATGGCAGCATTTGTCTACAATAACTGTGTTTATGTTTATGTACAATAACAAAAAACACACAACTCTTTCTAAATTTATTAAACTCTGAAAGACCACTTTCAGGGGGTTATACACTGAGGTTCAAATTCGCAAACAGCGGATTCCCATAGCAAATCCGCTACAATTTCCCCATTGTAAAGCCACGACAATTTTTTAATGTTAAGATTGTGACAATTTTCCCGTAATAAAGTCGCGACTGCAACAATATTCTCATTATAGAGACGCGACTGCCACAGTAGCAGCCCATTGCGTCTGTCTTTATCTGGCAAATTCGCACCTATACGCAACAATTCAGACTTTAGTGAATAACCCCCTTTAGTCTTTCTGAGTTTACCAAGAAAAATCTTGCATTTTTCTTAGGAGATTTTTTCGAGTTTATCGAACTCGAATTTTTTAAATTTTCAATGGAAAGGTAGGCCATGCTACTAACATAAAGTATGGCTAACTTTCCATCAAAAAAATACAAAAACATAGAGATCACAAAACTCGATCTCAAAGACTTGAAAAAATCTCATGAGAACAATGTGAGATTTTGTACATGCCAATGTTACCATTTAAAGAGGGAGGCATGAAGAATGTGGTATCCAAAGATAAAAATATAGTCACACCTGCATTAGGCATATTTCATGTGTCTTGATATGTATATTATCGATAAGTCTGTCTGCATATAGTTTAGCATGGTGAAAGGCAGGCAATTTATATCCCTGTAGATGTTGCAGACCTACAACTTTCAGCATCCACAACTAATTTCACCTTATATTCCAATGTTTTAATCAATATTCTTTGTTAGTGGTAGTCTTGCAACATCTTAAAAGCTATAGATCTTTTATGTCAAATGCACTATATGCTGTCCAATCCAGGAATATACATTGTGAATTGCTGAATTGCTCTCTCCAATGAATAATGTTTATTTAGATTTATCATACAAGGTGTTTTGTAGCTGCATGAGTTTCTTACCTATAGTGATGTACTGTTTTAGTTATACTACAGCCTGTATTTAATGATAAGATAATGCACATTTATGATTTATAACGGTAAAGTAATGCCTTTATGTCATATTGCGAGGATCACATGATCGCTAAATCTAAACATTAGGAGGGTTATTTATTCACTAAGGTGCGAATTTGACTGTAACTGCGGATTCCCATAGCAAATCTGCTACAATTTCCCCATTGTAAAGTCATGACAAATTTTTAATGTTAAGATTGTGACAATTTTCCCATAATAAAGTAACGACTGTGACCATATTCTCATTATAAAGATGCGACCGCAACAGCAGCAGCCTATTGTGACTGTCTTTATCTGGCAAATCTGCACCTATACGCAACAATGGGGACTTTAGTAATTAACCTCCTTGGTTGGTTAGTTAACCCCCATCTTTATACTGTATAGTGACTTACTTTCATGCCGCAGGGTTATACTTTCCATGAGCTCTAGCAAATCAGCAGAATTTGGTCAGCCATGGTTGTATGATCAAAATCAATCACAGGTGCTGAAAAGTGGCCCAGTTGTTACCCTGGTATCACTGCATGACCTCCTCCAGTAAAAAGGTTTTCTTTTTTTTTTTTTAAATAAAAGTGCATACCATTTTTATTGATGAGTTAACCCTCCTTAACAGCACCATAATTTGATCTATTAATCTTTTTTTTTCAGATCAAATATGCTGAGAGTCTAGCACCCTGATAGACCATTATTGAGAATAGATAGGAGTCTGCTGAAAATGCATAATGATTTGATTTGCACAGTCGGACACTTTCGTCCATCCATTAGAGTTCGAACAGGATGCATTCTCAGCTGGGAGACTGGCATCTGTTTGTTAAATAATGGGACACGAGTCTCCTAGCAGTTTTCATGCAAATGTGCATATTTTTGATCTGGAAAACAGACTAGATTAGAAACACAAACAATACTTAAGCAATCATTCTTTAAAGCCTATAGTTGAAATTTCATTTCAGTTTGAGTAGCAAACATATGACCTCTCCAGATTATATTAATAGATGCAAATATACAGTTGTTCAGAACAACATATGCTCATGTTTTACCTAATATTTCTAGGCCTATGACGTAAATGAAAGTTTTCTTGTAAATACTGCTTATTTTTTTCTATAGAACAGATAATGGAATGGAATGATTATGAAAACTGTGTACAACATGTGTTCCTCTAACAGTTAATGGCTGTTCAAGCCATGCATTTTCCCCTAGGAAACTTGTAACAAGTAGAGGCTCTTTTTAATTCCGCAAGTTCCAAGTCAGCACCATGCTCACTTATGCAGAAAGGGGAAACCTATCAAGATCATTTCAAACTTTTTGAACCATTTCGCATTTATCAATGCTGCTTTTTCAATTTGCTGGACTTTTATAGTCTGCTGCTATATATTGGACTGAAAAGGAATGACTAATATTGAAAAAGATTGCTATCAGCAGATATCGATCTGTTGAAACCCGCATGCTTTGCAGTGTTTTCAGAGCAGTACCCCTTCCATTGCAAAATTTTATCAATATCAACTTTTTTTCTCAATTCAAAAACCAATCTGAATGTGGCTGAAAGACTGGACAAACTCCATAGCGTCACACAGCCGTCGCTACCACTGCTCTGGCAGCTGTCCTAGATCCCCCAGCAAGTGAGAACTGCTTCAGTATAGTCTGCGGACCTGACCAGACAGTTTTTAGGTCAGGTTCACAACCTACACTGAAGGAGTGCTTGCTTGCAGGGAGAAGCTAGGTAGGATAGTCATGTCCAGAGCTCTGCGCCAACGCAGGCGGGATGACATCACTCATCAACACTTGGTGCCAGAAAGTTCGCCACCACTGTCATAGGGAATAATAGGCTTTCACCACCCTAAAACAGACAAACACTTTTGGATGAAACAATTAGACAGAACAGCTATAACAACTGGCACAAAACTGCAATTTATTTTCCAATATTTCACCAGCCTTTAACAGACTGAAAAACATTTCAACATACATACCCTGAAAGTGCCCTGTTTCACTTTATAGTTCTCTTGACTCTAGTTATAAAGTTGTAGTTCTTTTTCCTTATCTTAATTTACCAACCAGAAGATAATTTTAATATGAACTCTAAAATTAAATAACATAAACAAAAATGTTCAATAATGAAAATATCCAAAAATATGGACCTATTGTATGTATGTATACATACATACATACATACAATAGGTCCATATTGTATGTATGTATAGTTTTATTTATAAAGCACCACAAATTGTTGTGGATAGTGGATGTTGTAGATAATGAATGTCGTAGATTATGGATTTCTAAGACAGTTTACAAAACCCTATTTTAAACTGTCTTAGAAATCCACTATCTACAGTCATGGCCAAAAGTTTTGAGAATGATACAAATGTTAATTTTTACAAAGTCTAC